>JAQGBA010000132.1:0-62363 GCA_034698125.1 Prionchulus punctatus | reverse complement strand
GATTGTTGCCCCAAATATCAGCTAGATGCCCTCTTTCAGATGATATAAAACTTTTTTGATTTCGCGATAAACAGTTCAAACCATTCCCTCGTCAGAATCTAACCATCCAGCTCCTTTTTGCGTCCAGAAATTGCTCTTTTAATGAATATTCAAATAATAGGCAAAAAAAACTCATGTTTTATTCGTAATTGTGAGAAAAAGCATCGTGTCATTTTTGAGCTCGATGCAACTTCGCAAACGAGCCGGTTTTTGCCTAAGGGTCTACGTTTATAGGGAAAAAAATGAGAACATTATTCATTTTTTCTATTGGATTATCTTTTTCGACGTCACTAAAGCCGTCAGCCATCGTGGACGAACTATAAACCCGTCTTGATTATAATTCAGCGCCCAATCAATGTTGCAAAAGTCAGTCATCCGTCGATTTCTTCCCTTGACGGGCGTCTCAGTTTTTCCTGATTAGATGTCAAAAGAGGAAACAAAAAATGTTTTTTTTTAAATTTGATTTTCAAGCCGTAAAGCGGTTCGTAAATTTGCTAAACCGCGACCTCGTTTCGATCGAGGTGCGAAAAAAGTTGTCTCTTAGAAGTGTCGTTTTTTTCAGTCCGCGTTTCACGAACGGTGCACCATAAGACGAAAACTGGCGTTACAAAAAACAAACCGATTGTTTTCTAAATGTACACCGAAAGTCGTTCACAATAGCACGATATTTGTTTGTACAAACAAACACTGAACAAATTCCGAGTTGAAACGTGATCGCACGTAGTATTCGTAAAACTAATTTCGCATAACAATGAAAATAAACTATATATTTGCTTTAATTTACTCGGAATTCAAAGAAATCGGTAACGGACACGATTCGTATAATGTTTGTACATATTTTCGTTTTATCTGCGTATATAATAATAGGCAGTGTGAGGAGGTACGTAGGTAAAAAGTTGAATCGAAATGTATGAGTTTTTTTCTCCGATTTCGTCTCTAGGCAGAGAGCTAACGCGCGACATTTTCGTTTCACGTCGTCGTCGATTCAACGACGCTTACAGGCGAACAAGTCGCAAAAGTTCTGTGACCGACGACCGATCGTCTCGTTAGTGAAACTGCGACACTGAGAACTTTATATGAGCACCCATAGTTAATTTTCAAAGCAAATTTCGTGTACTAGCCAAGAACGTTCAAGGTACATTTCGTGCGCGAAATAAAATTGGATCTCGGACAATAACGCAACATTTTCTAGCTTAATTTTTATCGCCGTTCGTTCTTCGCTGGCGCCGTTTATCACCGCAGGAAACGGCCAACCGGTGCCCTCCGTTGCCCCCTTTTCAGTCGGTTTCTCGATTCGTCTCGGGGACGGTTCTCTTTATCGCCTCGTTTCTCGGCATTTTTGCCGAATATTGGCTTTCAAAAATCGGTTATTGGGCAACGACGACGACGAAAAGCCGCCGAATGCCCGCGTCGTTTATGTTTTCGTCGCGCCAACGAGCTAAATTCTTTATAAAAGAACGTCTATTTGGTCTCACCAACCCGTCGACGTTTCGAATAACGGAAGATTAATACGAAATTTGAAGTTAGTTTTTTTGCGTTTGGTCATCGAACGTCGTTCGTCCGTTGAATATTTCCGTCCGACCGACTAAAACATCATCGACGACGAGAAGTGTTCGTCGAAAAACTGGTCGTCGTCGTCGATTGCGCGGTTGTTGATTTGAAAAGTGTCAACAAGAAAACTATATCTTTCGAGGGTGGCCGGCGCAAGATTATCGTCGTTAGACCTTGTTTTACACGGTCAAAAAGGGTTACGTGAACGACGTTCGACCATTTCTTTCTCTCCTTCGTCGTCGACGTTTTCGGACTGCGTCGACATAAAGAGCGACACGGACACAAAACGCGTCGCCTATTAAGGCAAATCGAACGCTCATCGAATTACGCACTTTATTATTGCTTCGTGTTGTCGGCGACTATGATTAAAATGGCCATGGGCCCGAATATTATTCACGCGAATTTAAGCCAAGGTTTCGTCGCCGCATCGTCGTCGTCGTCGCTGCGACGACGTCGTTAGCCCTTTGGCCAGGCACGTTTAGCGACTCGCATAGTGGTCGAAAAGAAACTTTTTCAATTCCTCGAATGTTCTCCCTCCTCCCATCGTCCAACGGCGCGAGCAACGAATAGCTCGAAACGAATTGGATCCCGGTAACCCGTACCCATTAACCATTCGCCGACGTACGGCGAATTCAATTGCTCTCTCGATTTTGAAAAATTGGAACTACTATTCGGTAGTGGAAATAACGTAGAATATAACTAAATGACAACATTCTTCTACGAAACTCTTCTCGGAAAAATAAAAACTTTGCGCGCGCCGAGCAATTGTAATTTTTGAGCCCGAACCAACGACGACGCTTCATCATTTCGCGTTTGTTGTCCGTTGGATGCGGCCGGATTTCGTATTCGCTCTTTCTCTCTGGAAAAAATGTATACGCCGACACGTTTCGCGTAGACGGATGATGTTTTCCGACGACGGCGGTTTACGTTTTGGCGTCGGAAAAAAATCGGCTTCCATTAGTAATTGACAAACGTTAAGAACTTATAAGCTTCTCAGCTAGAAGAAGCTAGAATTTGAACAAGAAGAAGCAGAAGAACGTCGGCTTTTCGTTGGCGCTTTTTGGTTCCATTTAAGCATCGAAGTCGTCGTCGTCGACGGTACATCGACGTTGAAAATCATTCCTTAATATTTTGGTTTCTCATTTTGATCAAGTTCAGCTCATCTACTGGACATATTAACGTCGGATTTAGCCGTTACGGGCCATGGATCATCCGGTACGCGTCGTTTATCCGAATCGTTCGACTCGTTACATAACGAAACGTTTAAAATCGCGTCAATTCGAAAACGAACAATTAGAAAATTTATATCAACGTTACGTTTATTCCGTTCAACGCTTAGCGGTCTTACAACTGTTAGCCGTTTTCGCAACGTTGACGGGCGTATTATCGGTGCTGAGCGTTATCTTTTCGAGCACGAACGAGAAACTAACTTTTCGTTTCATTTATTATCTCACTCAATGTATAACATTCATCGTTTTATTGTCGACGTTGACATTCTACAGGTCGAAAAAGCCTACCGTACTCAATTACGTAACGTACGTCGTGTATATTTGTTTGATAATATTCGCAACAATTTCGTTACCGTTGAATTTCAATTTCGTCCCGTTCGAACCGAATTATACGTTCAATTGCGCCGACGGATTATGGGAATTGTGTTTAATTACGTTTTCACTTCATACAATGCTTCCGACGTCGACGATTTTTTGTTTGATATTCGCATCGATAGCAGCCGGATGTCATTTAGTCGTATGCGCAGCGTCGTCGACGCATTTCCATCGAGAATTCCTTGCGCAACAGGTTAGAATGAGTTTCAAACGCAGCAAAAAAAAGTTTCAAGCAAAAAGTGTGCGCCGCCCAGTGGATTGAAGAAGCAAATTCCAGTAGTTTCTCAAAATGACTCGTTTCTCGGTGATTTTGCACGCGAAAAGTGTCTTTGAACTTTCCACAAAAGGCGCAAATCACGTTTCATATTTCAGTCGACTTTTCTACTCCTAAAACGCCTCTTTTCAGTTTGGGCATCGACCCAAACAATGGCCGAACGAAAAAAGGTCCATGAGGCGGCGGCGCGTAGGGAGATTTGCTCGCCTCGCTGTCTCGAATTTTCGTGACATGTTTATTTTTTTGTATTGTTCTGATTTTGTTTTGTGTATGTTATATATACGAAATTCGACCACTTTTCAGTTGTCGGCCAACGTTTTAACGTATCTTATGGTGAACATTATCGGTCTGTTTGTTCGCCTGTTGATGGATATGAATCAACGGAAAGCATTCCTAGACACCAGAAATTGCATAGCGGCTCGACTCGAAATCGAGGAGGAAAACGAAAAATTGGTAAACAACACAACGCGAAGTCTGCACATTTGAGAATCGTCAGTTGTTGCAAAGTTTTTTAAATATTTTCCTCCTCCTCCCCCTTCTCATCCGTCATCCAAACAACCAGCAACGGTTTTGTGTTACAGGAAAGATTATTGTCAAGTGTATTACCTCAGCATATAGCCATGGAAATGAAAGCTGAAATTACATCGAATTCCAGCGAAAAACAGTTTCGAAACATCTATATTCAACGGCACGATAACGTCAGGTGCGTAAAAATTGAATCGTGAGCAGTAAAAAATCCGCGTAGGTACACTCGCGGGGCATTCATCAAAAGTGTAATTTTTTCCCCTAAATTGCCCATTAATTTTAATTTACCGACAAATATTGTGCTTCAATTCTCGTCAAATTCTCCCTTAACGACGTTCGTAGTTGAAGAGGGTTTATTTGTTTCTATTATCAACGGCACCGATAGATTCGTAGATTTTATTAAAAGATTCCCAAGTGAAACGAAAATATGTCAATTAAGCGTACACTTCATTACCCATTGCCCACTCTATTTGATCGTTAATTTTCTTTTTCTTTTTCTTTTTCTTAAACATTGATCGTTCGTATAGTTTATACTCCCCACTTTGAATTCTTTAATTTCCTCTTTGATCCCTATTTGAGGAACGTTAATCGCTCGTTTCATTTGCTTAACGTGTCATTTTTTTGATTCTCTTTTTTCTATAGTATTTTATTCGCCGATATCGTCGGTTTCACGGTATTAGCTTCTCAATGTACGGCTCAAGATTTGGTGCGCATTTTAAATGCCTTGTTTAGTCGATTCGATCAGTTGGCTGTGGTAAGTGGAGGAGTTTCGGTGTCGAAAATAGAAACGTAATAATACGTTACGAGATTCATTTCATAAACGCAGACATTTAACATAAATGATTAATTCTGACGTTAAAACGAATAATTTCAGACACCGAAAACCTTTTAAATTATTCCGTTACAGTTCCTTTTTGATTTTAACACGTGTACCGCCCAACACCTACGGAAAATTTGTCTCCATTTGCGCAATATACGGAAAAAACGTGAAGCGCAAAAATGCGACACACTTGCACGTTTTTTTGTTTTTCTATCTAACTTTTTCTCTCGTAAATTGACTTTTTTTAATAAAATAACTAACAATCGAACAAACTTTTCCGATTAAATTCAAACTTTTAATGAGATTCTAGTGTGTGAATACCAGGCGTACTGTAGAGGCGGCGTTAGGGAATTCGAAATGAACGAAATTCGTCAAAATTGAAACGCGTCGAATGTTTGCAATTTATCAATTTTGGCAAGCGAACGAAAACAACGACATATTTAACGTGAAATATTTTTTCGCAAACATCTTTCGACGATTTCCCCGATCGACAAAATCGTCGGTCGGAATATTAATGAAGATGTATTAGCAATTCAATTTCTCACCTGCTTTTCGTGTCAGTGTTTCGTAAATAAACGTCAACAATTTGTTTCGCAAACGAAGAGCACCTTGATTGCAAGAAAACACGCTCGATAATAATGATAACAGCTCAAAACTCAATTCACAAATTCTTTCGACAAATGAACAAATTCGCAACGCAAATTATCAACTTCGCTACCATATTTTTGACGATTACGGTTCATTTTTTGTTTCAGGAAAATCATTGTCTTCGAATTAAATTGTTAGGCGATTGTTATTATTGTGTCAGTGGATTACCCGAGCCGAGGGACGATAACGCGAGTTGCTGCGTGAAAATGGGTTTGGACATGATAGACGCCATCGCGTAAGCCGATTCTAAACTCCATAGGCGTTTTTCGAGTCATTTTTCACTTGTTTCTGACTCGTTTCGAGAAGCATTATAAAAAGATAGCGAACCTCTTCCAAAACAGTTTGCATAAATCAGCAGCAAAGGTCGGATAAGAAAAAAGCATTTTTCAAACTTTTATCGCGCAAAAAACGACGAGTATAATTAATGACGCGTTTGTTTTGAGAAAAAACTACGCAACGAGCAAACTTGGCGCTTTTTCTGTTCAATTAGTTGAACTGATTGGTTATTTTTTTCGTTTCAGAAGTATCGTCGAACAAACGGATGTAAATTTAAATATGAGAGTCGGCATGCACACGGGAAGAGTTTTATGCGGAGTTTTGGGTTTGAAAAAATGGCAATACGACGTTTGGAGTAATGACGTAACATTGGCCAACCACATGGAACAAGGAGGCGTACCCGGGTGAGAAAAGAACTTTCTCCGGCACATTAATCGTTCACTTGTCGTGACATTAGAGCTTATAACTTGTTTCGTAGAAAAGTTCACATTACGCAAACGTCTTTCGATCTCTTGAACGGCGAATACGCCGTCGAAGAGGCTCACGGGGGAATCAGGGATATCTACCTCAGGGACAATAAAGTGAAAACATATTTCGTTATTCCACCATCCGGACGACAAAAAGTACGCGGCTGATCGTTTCGTTCCGCGAAAAGTGAATCCGTGCAAAAAATTTTACGAATTCGTTTTTAGATCGATTCCTCTGAATTCGTTTTACAAACGGGTACGTTGCGTGGTCGAGGCGCAATGAGAAAATTCTCGTTTCGAAACGTTTCCATGTGCGTTGTGCGTTTGTTGCAAGCGTCGAAAATGCATTCCGAAATACCATTCTCACACGTTTTAAGTTCAGATCCGGCGAAACAAACAACGCCAATGGCTGGCATTAAGGTGCGCGAAATCAAACGTATCTTTGTCAAAATACGTTTCATGCAGTTTTCCTCGAATCTGTGAGGATATCAATTAAAATATCGAGAAACAAAAATAAACACTGCAAAAACCCCGTCAGGGTGGTCTTCGCCACATTTTCATTTCTTTCAGCGTTTTGTCAGTTTATTATTATTCAAACGTTTTCTTATTTTTGATGTTTTCAAACAGAAAAACATTCGCAAGTTTTCAAATTTCGACAGTTAAATAAGCAAAAATCTTTTCTCATGGGTCGAAAATTGATACGAAACTTTAACATTACAGGTTAGAACCAGCAACGGTACTTCAGAAGACAGTAGATTCCGAAAACTATTCCGAAAACGGTAAAAAAAGCAACACGAAAGTTGCTTTCATTATTCGTCGACGGAGCTATTTTCAATTACTTATTGTCTTTCAGTCATGGAACGACAATTTTCAATTCCGAATCAGTTAACCGTGTAAATAATTTTTTGAGCCAAGCTATCGAAGCACGTTGCGTTGACGACGAGAAATCCAATTGCGTTAATAACGTTACTTTGTGTTTCAAAGATGGTCAAAAAGAAAAACAGGTAATGACGACGAAAATAAAAAAATTAGCAAAATGAACAAAAAAGTAATTTCATTTTTGATTGCCAAATCGTGACGGAAAAAGACATTCTAAGGGACAATATAATGCAATAAAATTTCAATGCGAGATAGTTTTATGAATCAAGAAACAACTATAGTCACATGAAGAACTATAGCTACTGGAGCACTATAGTCACTTAGCAACTATATTTACTAACAACTTTGGATTGCTGAGATGATTTTTTTTGCCTATTTCTCATTTTTGCTCGTTTCAGTACAACTCAAATACCGACGAATGGTTTTTCTTCGCCGTAATGTGTTGTTTTCTTTTATTATTGGTTTACGGTATATTCAACGGATTAGTTTTACCAAAGTAAGACAATAGTTTCGAATTTTGGACCGTTTCGTACGAAGTTAAACAATTTACATGTTATTTTCTTTTAGGTCGATGCTGTCGATCGTTATTTATGTAATTAGCTTACTGTGGATATTCGCCATAGTTCTCATTTTATTTTTAAACAAAATAAAAGTAAATTTCTATTTGAAACTCGTATTTGCTTCGATCCACCAAAATGGGAACACTTTTCAGAAAATAAAAACGGAAGTTTTTAGCACTCATTTCGGTCAATTAGGCGTTAAGGTGCTAGTCATTTTGCTGTTCATAACTTGCGGAGTTGTAAATTCGGTAAAAATTTCACTCGAAACGTGCACTTTTTAGAAACGCGATTTTAATTTCAATTTTTTATTCAGTACGGATGTCCGCAGAAGGAAATTTCGGGTTTATCCTATTGCTATGCACCGCTGTACATATTAATTTCGTGTCTCATGTGCCTTATGATCAACTCAGTATTCATAAAATTATCAGCCTTGGTTCGAATGGCTATCATGCTTTTGGTTTGTTGTGCCTTTGCGGTGCAAATCTTCTCCGTACATAATCGTTTATTTTCGATTCAAGAAGATGACTCGAATAAGTAATAGCGAGTCACTTTTTTTTGCTATAGTATTGTGTTTCACGGAGTTGCCTGTTTTTAAAGAATAATTGTGCCAATTCCGCCCCAATATTTGAGCATTATTGTCATTTTAACATTCATCGTCGTAATATTTCTACAATCGAGACAAGTAGAATGGACCTTACGATTGGATTTTCTGTGGAAATTGCAAGTAACGAAAAAAGGATACAAAAACCGCCAAGTAGGCCACATTTTTTGTTCAATTGTAGGCTTTGCAAGAGAAAAACGAGATGGTCGATCTTCAAGCGAGAAATCAAAAAATTCTGTTCAATTTATTGCCCGTTCACGTTGCTCACCATTTTTTGGATAACCAATTTTTAAACAACATGGTACGTTTCTGTTTTTGAGTTTTGAAGCAACTTTTTAGCTAATTTTTCGTGATTTTGTACAAATTTTTGTTTCAGGATTTTTACAGTCAAGCCTATTCGAACGTCGGCGTTATGTTCGCCAGTTTGACGAATTTCAGCGAATTCTACGTTGAAATGGACGAAAACAACCAAGGCGTCGAGTGCATGAGACTTTTGAACGAAATTATCGGCGATTTCGACGAAGTAATTGTGCCGTTTTAACTTTCGTGAAAGCTTTTTCCGAATTTCTCGTTTTTTTTCTTGAAGTTGCTAATGAAAGATCAATTTAAAAGCATCGACAAAATTAAAACTATTGGCTATACTTTTATGGCGGCCGTTGGTTTATTTCCAGAATGTAAAATCGAAGTAAGTTTTAAAACAAAAAATCGGACTTTTGAGGAACAATCGCGACACTATTAAGAAACAAATCATTTGACATTTGTGAAACATAATTAAGACGCGTTTGTGTTTGAGGACAAACAAGAATCCGGTGCAAATTTGTTATCTACTCTCGTCGAGTTTGCTTTCGCTATGAAAGAGAAATTGGACGAGATAAACGATCATTCGTACAACAATTTTGCATTAAGAGTTGGTAAATAGTGTCAGAATTGATTTCAAACGAACCTATTTTCAAAAACCAGCAATTTTAGGAATAAACGTCGGCCCTGTCGTCGCTGGAGTTATTGGTGCTAGAAAACCTCAGGTACAATTCGAAAATGTGTTTCGATATGAAACTTTCGAGTCAAAAATGGAATTCGTGAATGAAATTTTGTGCTTCACTTTTTAGTACGACATTTGGGGAAATACTGTCAACGTTGCGAGTCGAATGGACAGCGCCGGTGTGTCGGATCACATTCAAGTGACCGAAGACGTTTACTTAATATTGCGCAATCGTCCGTACATTTTCGAATGTCGCGGAAAGATCAAAGTCAAAGGAAAAGGCGAAATGACGACGTATTTTTTAACGGGTCGAAAAAATGATCACATTTCGTTTTCTCCGACCAAAAACGCGTCGTCGTCGAACAAAAAAAATGCATTTATTTCGTCCAATCATTTCGGCGGCATTCCTTTGCCGGGTTTAGTCGAATTGGCTTTGGTGAAACAAAAAATCAGTTCGACATTGAGACGAGAAGAAGCAGAAATGAACGGCGCCGATTCCGATAACGAAGTCGTCTTGGGCGACATAGACGACGGTGCGCGACGACATTCGGTGACGAAATCATTTTCGTCCGATGCCGCGCTTAATTGGTCGCCGGAAGTAATCGTCGGCGGAGCGTTTAGTCGAAATAATCAAAATCAAAGTCAACCATTTCACGTTTCGTCTTCGGTTACGAAAATGAGCAAAGCGCCGAACGTCGAACGTATCGACGAACGTCAAAGCGACACAGAAAACGAAGAATCTCCATTATTATTGTTTCCCAATAAGATCGTATCGAGGCAAGATTTCGAAACGAGTAATACGAATAAAATAAACGGAGCGCAACAACGTCGGCCGACGACGACGACGAGTCCCGACGAGACCAACGATTCGTTAAAAAACGGGGATTCAAATTTTGGCAACGATAGTTATATATTGAGCAAGTTTGAAAGTTTATTATACAACGATTGCGCTTCGGCGACGTCCGGTGGCGAGCGAAATAGTCATTCGAAATCGACGACGCCGCGATACGAAAACGAACAGCGACGAGGATCGATCGAGAGTCCGATGTTGTTCAAAAAATTTCCCGGTTTATCTCATAACGTCGACGTGGAATCGTCGGCGGCGTCGTCGAATTTCAATGAAACTAAAATTATGCCCAATCATAAGCCGAACGGGTCCGTTTCTCAACACTGGACGACGCACAACGATAAAGAACAACGGCATTCAAAGGATAATTTTATAACCGCCAAAGAATTGAACGAGTTTCAAAGCGGCGGTGCCGTTTTCGATTGTAAGCCGCCTCCGACGCCGCACGTGCAATTGCGCGAAAACGGAAATGGATTCAAAAAGAAAATCAAACGAAAAGTAAAGAGTAAGCACGAGGTGGATATTCGTCGATTTTCTGCAACGAGTTCGGAACTCGATATTGACGATTCGACGACGAAAGATGTGCATTTTCCGCACGTTTGGAATTATGCGCCCGTCAACGAGCAAAAACTGCCCGTTCCGTCGTCGAACGGTCATCGAAAATCATCCCCGGTACGTGCGTCGAAAAATCGACTGGCGAGATATTTTCGTCGATTTTCCGAAACGGAATCCACCGGCAATTCCGATAGCGAATCGTGTTTGGGCTTCATGGAACCGCCGACGGGCAACATTCCGAAAATGCCGAGCGCCGGAACGCTGTCACCGCCGGCTATGAATTGCACATCGTTCGCGTTGATCGGATTGAATAATCATCAACAACGACGGCTGTCCAACGGCGACGCGAAAAAAAGAATATCACCGAAACGCCCGTCGGTGTCGCCGTTCAGGCATAAAAGTAAATCGTCACAGTTGTCGGTCGATTCTCATAATTCCTCAACGTCGACGCCGCTGGCCGATTTCGGTACTCCTTTGACGTACACGCCGCCGCAGACTATTAACGAAAGATGGACGCCGCCCGTTCACGCGCCAGTTCATGAAACTTGGTCGGCGCCTGTTCACAACACTTGGACGCCGCCAAATGGTCATGAATCATGGACGCCGCCCGTTCACGAAAGTTGGACGCCGCCGCCCGAACGCGAAAGTTGGACGCCGAAAATGTTCGAAAATTGGACGCCGCCGGAACACAAAAAACAACTTCGCGACGAATGGACGCCGCCGAGCGAACAAACGAATTTGAATAAATCCTACTCATTCCATCATCAACAACCGCCGTTGGCGTTTCCGGAGACGGTCGACGACGTCGTTTTAAATTTATCTAGTCACACGGAAATGCTTCCCGAGTCGGATCAAGCATGGAAAATGGCGGAAAACGGTTACGCACCGTCGATCGGCGACTATACGCCGTCGTCCGATTTGTTGAGTTCGTCGTCGTATCGACCGTTTCCGCGCGACGGTCAGACGGATTTTACGCCGGACAGCAGCGTTTATTATTCGCCAAGTCAACCGATTCCGAAACAAAACTCGCAACGCGCGAACGGCGGCAAGTTGTTCAGCGAAACCGAGTACGAAAACGTCGAAAGCGATTGTCCGTTTTCCGAAACGGAAAGTCAACGGTTTAGTTGTTCGCCTGAGACGAAATTCTTGCGCGCTACGCGTCTTTTGGTGCCCGGCGTCAATTTAACCGCCAGTTCACCGGGAAACGCTTTCTGCCCCGTTTTCCCGTCGAAATCGATGTTTCGCGACGATCAGGCGTTCGTAAAGGCGACGGGAAGTTTACCGCGCGGCGCCACGCGGATGTCGGCTTTGGATTATCTCGCCTTGGATACGGGCCACGAAGCGGATATAGACAGCATGTCTTCGCGATGTTCAAGTCAAGTTTTCGACGATCGCTCGCCGACGTTTTCGCTTTATCAAATTCTGCGCGGAAATCCATCGTCGCGCAACGCCGCCTTCGCCGCCGCCGCTCGTAAAGAAACTAAAACTAAAGACTACGATTCCGAATACGATAACTATCGTCCGGGGATGTTGAGCGACGAAGAATTCTTTCGTCCGGAGCCCGTTAGCGATATGGAAATTGACTTTTTCGGCCAGGACAACGCTGCGGATGGGTTGCGTAAATTGACCGAAGATATACAAAAAAGTTTCGGCAATTTTCAACTGGCGTCGTTCAACGACGTCGATTTCGATTTAAAACAAAACAAAAAGTAGACGTCGTCGTGCCGATGCGCTTGATTGCATTTCTTTGCTTGGATGAAGAATCTGTTTGTCTTTTGAATTTTAGCAATTTTTTTTGATAAAACGCTTTATTTTTTGTATTATTATTGAACCTTTGAACAAGTAATAAAAATTTGATGCACAAAGTCAAATACTGCGCGAAAAATTCGTCAAGCAAGCAGTATTTTTGTTCGTTAATTTGCTTTTTATAGAGATAGTTTTACATTATTGACAAAATGCACAATAATATTATCAGCACAAAATCGCGCAATCGCAATTTCTAGCTATTTTGCAATATTAACAATTTTCTATCTTTACTAATCAAATTAACAGACACAAATAATTTTAAAACTGTTCTTCGTCGCCTTATAGCACCTTTCGTTCCCACTTTTGCAATATTAACGATAAATTTTTGTTTTAAAAAATGTTCACGTAACAATTTCGAACCAACCATTTTCGATTGCTAAATTTGGCAAGTGAATTAATGTAAAGTGTTATTTATTATCAACTGCTTTTGCATGAAAACATAAAAATGCATCATAAACTCCTTTTGACTGTTAGTTTTCATTTACATCAATCCTATAGAAATTTATGGACATCGAATTTGATGAGCAATTTTGCAAATGCGAACCCGTGAAAGGTTCGATTAATGTTAAATGCGACGTAAAAATTGATTCAGAAAACAATTACGTCTAATTGACCATTGGGACGTCGCGCGCTTTCACAAACTTATGATAACTATATTTTTATTGACAAAGAAAAAGTTATTTATGTATTCACAATTGAACGAGATTAGTGGGATCTTCGGTGAATAATTGCAACGGTCGGTAAATGTATTGCGAATGTAAAACGCCTTTTCGCACGGCAACAACACACAGACGACAGAAAACAGTGGCTAAAACAGTCGAAACTAAACCTAAGAAAATATAAAGCAACAACGTTAAAGCGTTGAACGACGGATGAACGTTGCAAGGCTGTACAGTGTTTATGAATTCGTACATGGGATATCGCCAATTGTTCTTCGTCGAAAAACAATAATACAAACTTTCGTTGTACAAAGATCGTTCGGAGTACGAAAACGATTTCAAAATATCGATCAACGGTTGCATTTTGCAATCGCAAGTGAACGGATTTCTCGATACGTCGATGAAATCCAAGCACGGATTCGTCAACAGCGACAAGTTGTTGAAATGCGAAATGCGATTCGACGAGAAATTCAATCGTTTCACGCACGGAATTCGTTGCAAATTCGCTAGCGCATCGTCCATCGATGTGTCGTTTATTAGGTTGCCGCCAAAGTACAAATTGGTCAAATTTGCGAAACTCGAGAAGAAATGTTTCGGAAAACGTTCGACGTTCGTGTGCGACATGCGAATCGTCGTCAATTGTTTTGCTAATACGATATTTTCGAACCACTCGGGATTTTTACACGTGTTCGTCGTTTTCGACGCGGAAATGTCGAAATCGCGACAGCTGACAGTATCGAATAGATCCGAATTGTAGCTAAGATCGATTACGCGCAACGACGGCGCATTTTCGAAAAATTCACCGTCCAAATCGCGCAAGCGATTGTTCGACGCGTTAAAAACGATTAAACGAGCGAAATCCATCGAATATAAACGAGATAACAAATTAAAACTGACGTCCAACGTACGCAAATGAGGCGTTATTGAAAACGTCCTTTTATCTACAGTAAGAATTCTATTACCGGATAACACAAGCGTCGTCAACGAAGGGAACGCCGTCAATGAATCGTACGTCAGCGACGATATACGATTTACGCTCAAATCCATAAATTCCAAACGAATAAATTTCATAAATTTCATCGTTGTGGGAATCGAAGCTAATTCGTTGTCGCTCAAATCAATTCGTTTCAATGAAAATAGTTTATTCGTCAGTGCGAACGCGGTAAATTTGTTTTTCGACGCTCGTAACGTTTCGAAATCGCTAACGTACGGGAAACTGGTGAAATTTATCGTTATTAATCTTAAATTCGATACGTCCAATTCTTTTATCGCCGGTGGGAATATATTCCAATCGAAAATTTGCGTACGGACGCCGCTAACGTTCAAATATTCCAAACGATGAAACGAGACTAATTTCAATAGAACGTACGACGACGCGTGATTGCCGCCGATATTCAATCGAATTACGTTTTTGATTCGATCGACGAATTCGGGGTACAGTTCAGCTTCGCAATTCGATATATCTAGTTCGTCGACGCGTTCGAATACGTCGACGTTCACCGATTTGTTAATCAGTGTTTCGTCGTCGTGCGGCGCTAAAATAACGCCCTGTCCGGTAAACGCGTAAAGTTTAACGCCGGCGAGAGTTAATTTTTTCATATAAGGTAACCGAACGGATTCGTCGCAATGAGAAAATTGATTGAAACCTAAATTAATTTCGAAGAACGTACGATTCGCCGCCGACGACGACGAAGACGACGACGTACGTACGTCGAATAAATTACCGAACAATGACAAATCGCTGAATTTATTGCCTGATAAATTGAGTCGAGTTAGTTTTTTTAAATCGTGAAACGTTTCCTTAATTAGGTGCGATATTCGATTACGGGATAAATCTAGCGTTTCTAAATTCGTCAAACCGGCGAACGCCTGCGGGTAGATGTATTCGAGATCGTTGTCCGAAAACGAAAGTTGTTTTAAATTAGTTAAATTAACGAACGAATAATCGCGCAGCAACGTCAAATGATTTTCGTTCAGTTGCAAATTTTCCACCCATCGCGGAAATATCGGCAAATATTCGAACGTCAAACGATGACATTCGAGCGTTTTCGAATTACAATCGCACGAACATTTCACACTGTCGCAAATGTCCTCTTCTTCGTAATACACTTGTCCATCGACGACGGCGACGGCGATGTAACGACAAAATAGCATTACAACGAGGAAAAAATTCATTCCGTCAATCAGACTGTCGAAAATTTGCTGTTTCCTCGGCCGAAATATGTTTTTCCTGAGACGAACAACGTCGAAAAATGTTTTAACTCGTCAGTGAGGAACGTTTTCGAGCTCGTTTCCTCGTAAATGAGACAAGATAATGATCACGAAAATATTCTTCTCGTCGATCCCATTTTTCCTGATGCGATTATAGTTGGTTTTTTTCAGCTCGTAAAACTAATCGGTTCGGTTCATAAAAACGTTGTAAATAGTAGAGAAAAAACGTACGTTTCTAATTTCGCTGATAGTTCGACGATGGATCGACGACATTAAGCAGGAAACATGTTTCTAATCAAAATGCAAAGTCTAACCGACCGTTGCACGAACGTTTCTCGGCGGGGGATCCATATGATCGTAGCGAATGAAGAAGATTGCGCTCGAAGATGGCTTATCGAGGTCGTTTTTCGGAATCGTCCAATGGACACGGATATAAACGCTAATTTTGCTTCTAGCATGCGCAAAATAAGAAAATAAGCGAGAAAACTAGTTGTCCAACGAATTATCGATGCTCGTACGACGACGAAGACGACGACGGACGGACGACGGGCGTGTGAGCGTCGCGGTTCATTAAATTTAAATTTTTCAATCAAGTTAATCAAATAAGAGCCTCGATTACACGGGCATCGTCGTCGTTCCGTCAATCACGTCCGCTCTGGTGCTTTCATCGAATTGCAGCAACTCTTCAACGTCGATGACCGCGACCGAGAGACGGAGAAAATACAAGCCGATAAAACTCTATTTGTAGCCTAACTCGCTCGAAAAACGTTTCATTTTTGGTCTTAGAATCGTGCGAAACGCACCATTACCGTATTCATCGGGAATAAAGTTTTTTGCCGTCGCGCGTTGAAAATGGCCGAGGAAAATTAAGCACAAAACGTCGGTCGACGAGGGAACAATGTTTTTGAATAGCCGCTTTTCGCAATATAACTCAAAAAGCCTCACTCGAGACCGACTTCAAGCGACGACGACCGACCGACGACGACAACTTTCGTTCGGTTTCCGTACGTTTATTATGTTGTGTGTGAAAATATTTGTGAACGTTTTTCGAATCAACATAACAGACGCTGCTGCTGCTGCTGTTGATGGCGAAAAAGAGGCTCGGAATTCGAAGCTCGTCAAAGAAGAAGAGATAATAAATCTATTTCGATTTTCGCATCCACACTCGAACGAAAACTTCCAATTTTTGTATTACGCGCGAGTATCAACTATAGTTGGCGAAGCGTTCCTCGACGAAGCTTACTTTGAATAAAAATTTTCCGTTTCTAAGGTCTCTTTTCGAATCATGCGTACCCTAACTCGTTATTAGATTTACACTCGTTGATTATCGAAATGCGAAAAGCGAAACAATTTTAAAACTTAGAAACTGAAATTTGTTACAGATAAACAGACTGTCTAGCGAACGCAACGTGCCAAAATTTGGTCAATCTTTCTTCTATTATTATTTTGAAGGATGATGGGAAGAGTTTCGTCGCAAACAAGAGTAAATTATTTAAAATAGAAATAATTTGATGTTTAGCCAAAGGCTGAAAGAGGAAAACATCGGAAATTAAACATTCTTAGTCTTAAGAGGATCAATAACGAGCCATTTTTTAAATTAATTGTCTTCTAAAAAGCAAAAGGTCATAAAGTTATTGTACGAGCCTTTTTAGAAGCGTCATGATCGAAATCGGGCAGAAAATATTTTCAGTTGTTTTAATGTAGTTTGCAAATATAAAATACTTGAAAAAAATTCAAACCAAGGTCTGTAATCGTTTTTGGGCAATCGAAAGGCATCGAAAAGTCGCAAAAAGCCACAAAATTCAGTTACATGAATAACAAAATGAACAAACTTCAAGCTTTGTAGAGTTGCAAAAGTTGTAATTATGAATTATGCACCAACAAAGAATTTAAGCAGGAAAATTACTATAAATTTCAAGATTGCATGATTAATAAAAAAACACGGCAAAGTTCTATGGAACAATGCTTGATTGACATTTTTTAATAACTATAAAGCTATTGTACTGTAAAATTGATTTTTTATCAACATTTCTGTTTATAAATTGTAACTAAAAGTTTCGAAACGATTTGCAGCTGAAATCGAATGATTTCGAAATCAGTTTCCTGTATCGACATGTTTTCTGGGTCGACCCCATGGGAAAGTCTTCTGTAGTTCACCGCGGACCAATCGGCGTCGAGTGAGTGACCAAAAAGTTGGAAATTTTCCCACGATCGGTGCTGACGGAAATCGAACTCTGTCTTTTTTGTTTCACGTAACTTTCTCTCTTCGGTCGGCTCCTTCTTTCATTTCTACCGAATTTCTGTACGATCACGAGCATGGATTCCAGCTGGGACTTTGATCTTCCTCACGTTTCGCCCGACGGCGTTATAGTAAGTTTCATACTTTGTTTCACATTATCGTTCATGATCAAAATTAGACAAATTTCTTTAAATTTTTGATGTCATCTTAGTTGGCGAGCTTTGCGTCCCGTAATCACTGATAATGTAGGTTAAGGACCTGCCATTACTGACCAACTGTAGTCTGAGCAACTATAGCCACTGAACAACTATAATCAATGGACAATCAATATCAAACAGTCGCTGAATAACTTTCGTCATTTTTATTTCATTTGAATAGGTTTTGGCCACTGATGTTTTATCGCTGACTAGCTTTTATATCAACATTATTCTATTCTTCTATTATTGAGCTGTAAGCTAAGTAAAGCTTTTGTTCTTTTAATTCATTGTTTAGACAATTTTGCGTTTCATTGATGAAAAACGTTTCGTAATTGACTCTAAGCTTCCTTTAAGAATCGTTTACATGCACTATTAACATGAATTTTTGTCAAATCTGGCAGTGAAGCGTTGCACGTAGTCAGTCGCGTCGATCAAAGCGGCCCTGGTCGGTCGTGTTTCAGTTTCGCTCTGCTTGTATAAATTTCTTCGCTTGATTTGAACTTTGTTTCCAACTTTAAAAGCAATTTTGTGTAACGCGTTGCTTGTTTTTCGTTAGTCAGGTCGCTTTCGTCCGAACTGGACGGTCGTGTTGCCACGCTGACTCTGTTTTTTTTTGTTTCGTTTTGAGCTCCGTTAAAACGTTTTTCGTTAAACTTTCAGCAACCCGTCTGTACGAATTCGTCCGCTTCAGTAATTCGATTTCGTAATCAAAGCTCAGGCGTCGACAGCGGATACGGCTCAAAACCTTGCTCGTCTTCACCGTCTCCGATCAAAAATTCGAAACGAGTCGACGTCGACGCCGACGACGCCGTCTCGAACGAATTTCTGTCCGAGTTTACGCCGTTGGAACGTGATTTGACGCCCATTGAAACTTTAACCATACACAAAGTCGTTCAACTGTTAACCGAAAATTTATTGAAATTTGGATACGCCGAAACTCATAATCCGTTCGGATACGTTGGTCAAGTGAGTGTTTACATTATTTGCTTCAATATCTTGCAAACTGTTGCTTAAAAGTGTCACAATCGACTACAAACGCGACCATTTGTGTGAATAAAACTGTCGCTATTCGATACTAATTATTTCAGGAAAGAGAACATAATTTGTACAACGCGGTGGCCGGCGTGTACGACGGCGTCGTCGGCGAATCGACCAGAAATCACGCGTGTTCGTTCGCCGTTTTGCCACTGAGGCGCAGAGTTAATTTACGAAAGTTGTCCAATTTTTGCTCGTTTTGTAAGAACAACGAAGAATTTCGATGCGTCGATAAAGGAATCGAACCCGATCCGTCGGTTTGGAACGATCATCGATTGAAAAACGAACGAGGAATTTGCGTGTAAGTTTTGGTGTTCGAAACGAGCATTTGTTGAGTCAAAATTTGCTTTTATCGATTCGAAATTGGTTTCAAAGTTTGCGAAACGGTATTCGGTAATTTACTAACTTTTTTCTTCACTTAGGTGTCCAGCTTTACGTTCTCATGTCTGCGAATATTGCGGAGCCACCGGCGATTATGCTCATACGATTCGGTACTGCGAACAGAAGAAGAGAGACGAATTGAATTTCTGTTAAGCTTTTTTCGTTATTTTTTTATATCCTTTTTTTTGTACTTGTTCGTTAAATTTTGATTGATTGATAATTTTATTTTAAGGCGCAAAAAGCTTTGCACAAGTGCAATTGTGCGTCATACGATTAAAAGAATATAATAAAAATACAAAATACAAAACACTACAAAGACTGTAAAATGGAGAATTAAAATTCTCTTCAGTCTCTTGAGGTGCGTGTGGTGGAAGGGTGAGGTGCGTGAGCCTAATTGGTAATTAAAATCCCAAGTATTCCGGCATTCACGTAGCTAGACCATCACGTTTCTATAATTAAAGCATTGTCTGGCCGACCCGGATAGATAGTTCAATAACTTGAGAATAACCGCTGCGAAACGTCGTGCACCAATTGAATAATTGTAGTTTTTAGCGACAAAAAGTTGCCTCGTGTAAACAGGAGCTACTGGTCGCTGTTCCACCTGGAGATGGGTATCTACGGGTGTAGTGGTAGCATTGTTGCTTACGTTAGACATATTAGCCTGAACATGAAGTGAACGAAGATTTATTTGTAGAATAAAACGTGAAGTTAACTTGTGCACTGCTTTTAATTTAAAAATGCAGGCACAAGCAAAAACACAACACAAGTAAAAGAGAGTGTACTTTACTCGTCTGCAAAACACAAGAAGAAACAAAGCGAGCGCGTCAATAGTATACAGTATATAATACTTTGATTGGCAAATCGGCTGGTCGCATCCGGGCGCCGATTGCTGACGCGTCGTGGTTTGATTCGGTGGAAAGAGTCGTCTTTTCTCCCTCCCGAAATAGGTGTTATTTCTGATTCCGGTTCAACATCGCCGGTGTGTATTAATTGAAGGGTGTCGGTCATAAAGGTGCTATGTGAGCATACATAGCATACATACATAGCATCTTTATGACCGACACCCTTCAATTTAGATTTAACAGTTTATTGATCTGTCGACGTTTATTGAAATATCTCGAACGATTTGGTCGAAAAGTACGTTTATCGGACGAACAATGACGATACGTGTGGCGAAATTCGAATTTGCAGAAAGAAAAACTTTGGTAATGCGTGATTTGGATACCGATTTCCGGCATTGACGACAATTTAATTAGTTTTTCGCTGGTGAAAACGAACTTGACGGCCAGTCGACGTGGGTAGCAACTTTTCGTACGACGAACGATGACGATTGGGTAGTTTGGTAAAGTGGACTCTTGACGTCAGATAATCGTCTTATATAACTGCATTTTCCGATTTCCGTCATCAAGTTGGTTCGTTTCAAAAAGAAGATAGAAGACCGGTGATTTATGTTTGATTTTTCGATATAATTGTTGTTTCTTTTTTGTTCTTCGAAAACGTTATATTCTTTCAGAATCTAATACGTAATAAACTTAAACTTAAACTTAAGGACGATTATTATGAAGCGGAAGTTTGGCGAACGGGAAACCCAATTTATTGGATACTGATTGACTGATGCCAGCAAGTTTTATTCGAACAGTCCAGGAACAAAAGAAAGAAGGTAGAACTCTGACGTTGTGATGATTTGAGTAATTTTCTTGTTTGTGATTGTTGTACCATACCGTCAGGCATGATGCGAGAGAAAGCTATAAGAATTTATAATTGCTGTTTTGTAAAATGTTGCAGCTTGTCTTCAGTAGCCGGTATGAAAAATCAATCTGATTTTACAATGATGTTTAACACTGTTACTCTTACTATACACTCTTACTATACCCCCAAGGGGAATCTGGCCACGGCATATCTCTAGTAAGAGGAGTGCGTTACTTTGCTATTTCTTAGGTCTCACTTCCAAAAGTTACCAAAAATGAAGGCTGGTGGATGAGTATGGTCGAATAGATTCGATATATCTCAAAATCTCCAAAACTTACTAAATTGTCGCCATGTTGTTCCTTTAAAACCTTTTTTATTTTTTTCCCTCACTTGTTTATATTATTTTTCATTTGCAACTTTAGTCAACAGTTCAAACAAAGAAAGAAAAAAATGATAAAAGAAGCCATTGACTCATTTGACTGCATTGACATAACCCTTCCGCTACATCTGAAGAATTGAAATTAAGCCGAAAAAATGCGAAGTACATTGTTGCCCAAAGACACTAATAATCCTAGAATAGATTCTTTTATTTTATCATACTTCCGAAGGAAATTCTCTGTTCAAAAAAGTGTAAAGGAAATTTTGTCTTCAGTTTGCTGGTAACTTCACTTTTTATTACTCATAAAAAGGAAAAGGGATATTTTACAAAAATACATAAATAACCACTATTGCAAACAATAAAATTGGATACGGAAGCAATCTATGTAAAGCTTGGAATAAATTTCATATGAAAAATCGTTCTATTTTCAACTCGCTGCTGCTTCCGCGCATAATTAAGCCTCGTGAAAATTATTGCTGCTATCGCCGATCGAGTTCAAATCCCCATCGACTTTGCGTTTTGCATCGGCGAAATCATTAATAATCGAATGAGTTTGTTCGCGTTTATTAATTTCGTTTTCTTCGCCGTTTTCCACGTGCTTTTTATGACCAAATCCGTTGGGAATTTTAATCTGGGCTTCTGAATTTTTCTTAACCAACCATTTGTCGACGATATCGTTATCGGTGGATTTCGACAGGACGTACTTGCGACGACGTATTTTCATATCGACCGACGACGGCACGTCGGACACTAAAAAGTTGAACATCCAGTGAAATATGAAGAAGAATATCATGAACGAAACGAATCCGCCGACTCGCACGACCATGATTCGCCACCATAGTTCGTTGCGAAGGTAGGGTCGGTCGGGGTTCCGATAGTCCTGGTACCAGCACTCGGTAACGTTTTTCGTGTGAATGTAGTGGTCGATTTCCTCGTCGTCAAAATCGTGCATGTGAATGCTGGACAACGAGAAACTACCGTAGTTATCGTAATGTCCCTGTTTGTAGAAAAATCGCGGCAACAATTCGCTCGTAAACGCGATCAACGCGGCGTTTACGAGAATCGCCAATTTCGTTATGACGTCGAGAAATTCGTTCCAAATCTGAATGCCCGGAACGCGAATCGGCAACGGTCGACGATGCGCGGTGACGAAATTGATAGCGTCCACGCGAATTTCGGCGACGTTATTCAAAAGACACACCAACGCCGCCAACGGGAATGCAGGTACGAAAAGCGTGACGAAAGCGAATTGCACGATCATTTCCATGTACTCCTCGGCGACACCGTCCAATTCCAGTTCGGCCAGTTGAAAGTCTTTTCTGTATTGAGGCACGGATACAGATTCGGATTCGACCGAATTTTTATGCATTCGTTGCTCGATAAAATTTTGTATGAAAGGTATGCCGACTTCGGCTAGATTACCAATGACGAGCCGAGCTAGCAAAAGCACAGCGATCAACTCCACACATTCGGCCATACATCCACCCGGATCGCACAGTTCGGTTTTGTAGTCTAGGTCCAGGGGCGTTTCCAGTAATCGACCTAGAACGAGATAGTACAATTAAATGCCAAATTAGCAACGTAAAATAGCCCTGATCGTAATCAAACGAGCAAATTCACACAACAGTTCCGCAATTTCGACTGTCTCACCTTTAAACCAAGCTGCATAGGAAATCGGCACGAAATCGTTGACTAATTCGAAGAGAAATACTTTCCACAGGAAACTCGATATATATTCGGATTGAGTTTTCGGGCATTCCCAATTCGTTAATTTCAACGCTACAGTATGATAGATTTTCTCGAATATAACAACCGTAATGAATATCAAACCGTGCACCGTCCATCGACTCCATTCGACGTTCGAATGTAAGAATGTGCCGCCTAAATTTCGGTACGCGCCGTACAGTTGGATACGCACCAAAACGAGCGCGACCAGCATTGCTGTGACGCACATCAGCAGGAACACTGTCACGATGACGGAAACGGATTTCCACACGATTTTTGTTTTCAAATTCACGTACGGCTCCATTTCTTTCGTCACTGGATTCTCGCGACGTTCTTTGGCTTGTTCCTCGAAACTCGGACGTATGACGACGTCCTCGGTCGTCAAGTCGAACGTATCCCATCGATATGCTAATTCAGCTTCCCGCCTTTTCCACATTTTTATAAACGCCGTCGCCCATATGACCGATAGGCAGGCGAGCACTAGCGTCGCTTCGTTATCCATTCGGAAATCCCACTTGATTAATTTGCATCCCTCTTCGGCCATTACAAACGGCTAAAAAATTCATAAGTCAAGTGTATTTTGAGTCAGATTTATTATCGCAAAAACAAGAACAATGCTAGGAAATGCATTAGCCCGGCGCATTTAGCGAATTTGAATTGTAAAACAAGCTTGCATGTGCAAAAAGCCCTAAATGTCATTTTTTGATATTGCAAAACAAATTTTATCACCTGCCTTAGATCGTAAAGAGTTCTCATTACTGTGGTTGTGGGACGTTTTTGTTTTTCATCATTACGTCGATTGATTGATGGCCGCAAGTTATATAAATTTTTTATCAGCCAGTGTAAAGTGTTAAGTCACTTATGCAGCTGGCTGTCGCCGGGGATGGTTGCGTTTGTTTTTTTTCTCTCTGTTATTACGAATCGTGGGTTTGCCTTACTTCGCAATTTGGCGGTTTGCACATTGGGCACATTGTAAAATTTCCGGGTGCGCTCTTCTTGTCGCAAAAGTCCTCTACAATCTTATCGGTGCTCGTGGCGCCTAACCCGTAGAAGAAGCACAATAGTCCGCCCAACGCCGGAAAACTCAACCATTTCGTGTAAAAGTCCAAAAAAGCAAAATAAAACCCGATTTTCTCGCCGTAATACGTCCGAATCAGTTCGAAAGGTTGCGCTTTGAACATACAACCCCAACGAGCCCACGTACGGCGCAGAGTTTGCCGTATACACCATTGGGACGGCGAGGAATTGTCCTCGGTGGAGCAATCGCCGTCGTGCAATGGGAAAGCGTGTTCGTAGATTTTCTTATCGAGCAAACTTTCGATTCCGCGAGCTTTGTCGTCTTTCGGATCGTTTCGCGCCGATTGTAGAATCTCGAAAACTAATTCCAGTCGCTGGACGGGCGAAAAGAATGTATTTTTATCTTCCACGTGAAATCGATGCAGTTTCTTGCGCGAAAACGCTTGATGCACATGAACGACGTTCGGCGACGTTTCCGTCGCTAAATCGTTGACTTTAGCTCGATTCAGCGACAAAATTCGAATCAACTGTTTGTACCACGGCATCGAGCTGCGATCGTCGGACATCGAGAAATCTTCCAATTTCAACGGCATTTTCAAGTGAAGCAATTCGGCCTGTTTGCATAAGGTCTTCCACGGCGCGTGCACCTTGCAAAAAATCTGTCCTTCGACGCTGCTCGCCTCGGGGTATTCCGATTCCAGTTCCAGTCCGTCTTTGATAAGATTTTCCTGGAAAAACTGTCGGCGCTTTTCCTGAACGTCGCTCAATTGAAATTTATGATAGACCAAAACGAAATCCACGCGTTTAACGCCGTCGGAAAAATAAATGCCCGTTCCGCCGTCGGCGACGCTGGCGAACGTTTCTTTCACTTCCGTGTTGAAAACCTTGTGACGATGGCGCGGTTGACCGTCGGCGTCCACGTCCGCCGGACCGGCTGGATTTGACGACATGATGCTGCTTATGTCGCTGTAACCGTCGTATTCGTGCGAAAAAACGAACTCGCCGTCGCTGCGATCAAGTTCGATATTGAAATCGTAACTTGTTTGATTGCTGCTCGTCGGCGTCCATTTGCTTCCGCTGATAATTGAATTTTTAAAATTCATGATCAACATCTACGTTCGTCCGCTCGTCGTGCGCGTTCTACCAGGGATAAGCACCTTCAGATTATTTATTCAATTATCGTACGACATTCGACGATAATAACCGAGATACCGAGCTAACTAAACCAATTTCTCGACCTATCGTTTGAACTATAGTTCAGTGTTTCCATGAACTATCGTCGGTCGTTCGGTGAAATTTCCATGAACCATGGTCGCGTTTCTGAAATATGTCTCCGTATCCGTCCGTCGAGAGACCGATCGTCGGCTTTGAAACACATATAATTTGCTTTTAACGTTATTAAAGCACCGTTTTGTTGAAACCAATCAGGCGCACGACGACGTTTTACCTTTTTGCGCCGGCGAGTTATCAGCCGAGGCGGTAAATCATTTCGAAAAATATTATTCAGATCGCCCTTTCGGCTGTAAAATTCCCTATCCGTTTTTAATCGAGAGATTATGCGGCTAATAAATTTTACTGCACTGGCGTGTTTTGATAATTACCGTTATTCGCGTTTGGGAATTAAATTAACATGCACTTAATTTATTTTGCCCGGTTCCTATAGCTACAAAACTAAAAAAGCGTTGGTACCACGACAGGAACGAGGAAATCGGATTTTAATGAAAGGAAGGAAAAAAATGCCGAACAGTCCGCGAGTAATTGGAAGGTGGATTTGTGATTTTTTTTTTCAATAAAGCTAGGTTTTATTTCCAAACCGTCGAGGTAGAATTTTTAGTTCTGGTTGGCACTCATTAAATTTAGGCACGCTTCGACGAAGAAGAACGCCGTCGAGCGTTATTAGATATAGTTTAATATACCCTTTGCAGTGGAACTATAGTTGAATTGAAGTTGAACTATAGTATTCACTGTAACTAAAATTAAAAACAAAACATCAGACCAGTTTTTATTTATAAAACGTGATAAGATGATGAAGGAATTTTTGCTTGGTAACCAAATGTAATTATCAATAGTTGCATAAATGGTTTCCACAATTGCTTTTATTTGCACCGATAATTCGGAGGCGCCTTTTATTAAAAGAACTATACGGTAAATTGCCATTTGCAAAGAAGCGACGAGATGCCATGTTCACACAAAGAAATTTTCAAACAAATTTCGAACCTGTCAGGAATTGTCTGCTTCAAGTCCAGCTAAAAACTAGTGATTCGCAAGTTACTTTTAAAAACTTCTACCGAGCTTTCGACGAAACTTTTGTAAAATTAAGGGCAAGAGCAAAGAATCCGATTACAATAATGGTGAGTCGCATGCACAAAAAGACTTCATGCAAATTGATTGTCCGCTCCTTTTTCATAAAAAAGCGCATTCTGGCTCATTGAACCTAATTTTAAAAAATCCGTTGAAAAAGCTCCGGTGGGAGTTCTTTAAAAGTAACTTTTGTGATTCACCAGTTTTTAGCTGCACAGAACCAGATTCGGCCGACTAAAAAAAGTGAATTTGGGTGTTAAACTCATAAATTTGCATAAAACACAATTCTTAAGTGGACTAGACAGTAATAGCGAACTTTTTTCTACGACTGGGCACTTACTATATGAATAAAACATTAAATTAATTGGTTTTAAACTGAAGCACGGCAAGAAATATTTTCGAGCAAAATTGAGGCACCTTATTTCACATTTTGACAACAATTCGCCTTTTATTTAAAAATCGCATTTTCTCATTGCAAATTAGGCACTCAAACAAATCGTAGGGGTGTTTTCCTTAATAAAATTTGAATTTAGCGTTGAAATATTTTAAAGTTAATCTGAATCACCCCTAAAATAGGTGAACGATGTCATTTTTGACATGATTAATTAGTTTTGGGGCTATAAAAAACAGATTGACTGAGTACCATTCTCATTTATTTGCTTTTGGATCATCTGTTCGGCTTCTGATACACTTATCTGCTATCGTCCGGTCAGCATTTCGGCACTGGACGGTGGTCAGATAAGTGAAACAGCTGCCCGTGCGCATCTTTTTTTTTTCGCCGAGTTTGCCACGAAAATTTTTCAGTTAGCAAGCAAAAAAGTTAGTCAGTCAGAATGTCGCAACTCCGTTTTCTTCGTTATTGAGCAACAATAATACTAGCGCAAAAAATAAACACAAATTTTGTTTTTCTATAAACAAAAACCGAAAAATTTAACCAAGACAAAATTTCATTCGAATTGAACATTTCGATTCGCAAGTTCGCTTTATAGTTGATCGCCGGCGTGCAAGCGTTCGACCTCTGTTCGAAATGATTACCCTACAGCGTCGATTTTGTTTAACACACTACCGTGCGTCATCATCAGGGCGCTTTTTTTGTTTAATTTGTTTATCAGTCGTCTTATCTCGACGGAAAAGTCGTTTGTTAACACCTTTTATCGGTATTTAGGTACGTATTACCGTAAATTGCATGTAATGCGCCGTTTTATCGCGTTTTTGCGCTATTTTCGCCCGCGACATTCGCCAGCCAGATTTGCGCAAGCTAAACTTCGAAATCGCGCCTCGCGCGCACTCGCTACCTTATTTTCGATACATAAAAATCGCCTTGAAAACCGGCTCGAGTGCCTCGTTCCGCAAACTAAGCTTTTTAATTAGCCTATTTCAAGATTTTGCGTCGTTTATCCGGATTTTTTTGCGAGAATTTCTGTTAGCGCTGCTGTCGCCGCGTGGCGACGGCGACGACGACCGAAAATTGGCTTTTTAATTTTAAAGAAGCCGAACTGTTTTTCGTGATTGGATTTTAGATTAGCTTTTCTCTCCCTTGAATCTTAAATTAAGAAACGTTTTATTGCTTTAAAAATTACATTTATTTGCAAATTTTAAGTAATTTTTTGCTTAAAATAACATGTAGACGTCTTTTGCGTCGTTGCATTTTGCCAGTCATTTTTTGATTCATAAAAACGTTTCCCGTCATCCGTCGTTGTTGGGTTTATTGCCAAAAAGTTTTTACATCCTAATATTTTCGAAGAAAGTTTTTGCCGTCGCCGTTGCGACGGCGTATTGTGGCATCTTTTGTGCGAGTTATGAATGCACATTGAGTGTGAAATGAAAGCGTTGACCTCGCCGTCAAATCGGCGGCCAAACAACAATCGCTCGACGAACGACGACGACCGAAAACCGCGGTAGTCCTCATCGAAGCGCGTTCGCCGACGCTATCGAAGAACAACATTTTTAAAAACGCATTTCGTACGTTTGTAGACGACGCGTTTTCGTCGCTGGCGAGTGATTAAGTGCGACTTATTTTGAAAGTTGCGCAAAATGACGGGTCAACGGTTTTTCGGTCGTTTTTGCTCAAATGACCAGTCAAATTGTACACTTTTTCGTTGTTTTTGGCTCTTTTATTGTAAAACTTACGCAGAGTTTTTGTTTTCTGTCCAACAATTTGAGGAATTTCGGCCGGAACATTTTTTTCACGGCGCATTCCCCGGGCGAGTTCCGACTTATAATTCCTTGTTAACGGTACTATTTTTTCCTCAATCGTGCGTTTTTCATATCCATGTGGCGTTGTCAATCTGGTATTTGTTGTTTTCTAAATCGTTGGCACGGCGGCGGCGACGGCGTTCGGTCGTCTAGATTCGCCGCTGATCGTGCCCGTTCAGTAGAAGCGCCATCGTTGAAATCGGTCGGGTTTTCGGCTGAGTTGGTATCGTTTTTCGTTCAATTTCAAGCCGTGCGTCGACGAAACGAACGCCCCCGTCGTCGTCCATCGTATCGCATCGTCGGCCGACGGCGATCCGAAAATCGCTTGCTTTCGTCCCGACGACGTTTGTTCCGAGTAGTTTTTGAACGGACGTCCAGTCTCGGACGGCGATCGTCGTCTCTTTTAAATGATTAAGCCTCGATCGGCGGCGGGTCCGTCAGTTTTTACACCTTAGTTTTGCTTGGCTTGAATGTTTGTTGCTCGATTTTTCTCAATTCCAACAAATTTTACGCCTCGACTACTCTTCGAAAGCGGACGAAACTTGAATCATCACCCATCGAGTTTTTATCCGGCGGGCAGAGACGGCCGACGAAGAACGAAAAGCAATATTTTTTTTTCTATTTTGTTTCGTTAAACCGATACGGTCGAGCACGCCAAGGTTGTTCCTCTCGTTTTTTTCGTCTGAAAACGTTTATATTCGTGACTGGAAACCGTTTTGGAGCCATTCGTAAATACCTACCTACCTGTTTTTTGCTTAGCACTACTTCGAACGTATACCTTTTGATTATCAATCAAGTGTACAAAAGCTAAAACTTTGTTAAGCCGAACTACGTTGTCGACCGATGAGACGACATTTGGAAACGAGATTTGACGCGATTTGTTGCAAAATCGCACCGTTTTTTGCATTATGAATGAGTTGTCGGTTCATTTTTTTCGTTTCATGGATTGATATTTGTACAGTGATATTTCCCAAATGGAACAGAAATTTAGATTAAAGCCGACTCGATTATTCCGCTGTTGCGCCGTAAACGTTTCGAGAAAAAAAATGCATTTGCTGCGTTTCAGTTTTTCGTCGCGGTCGACTCGTTTTTGGGCTGGGTCATGCTTAAAAATAATTTCTATTTTACATGCCGTCGTTGTTGCAGCGGGTATGATCGTAAAATCATTCCGCTTGTCGAGTCGTCGTCGTCGGGTCGGACGTTTTTCCGTTGTTTTGATAGGCGCTGCAATTTGCGGTTTTTCATCGGCAAACTCAGCTTTCAATGGCGTACAACGCATGTGTCAGCGCACTTTTGAATGGTTGGCTGATGCGAAAACGCGTCTCAATTTCTTCCAACACGTTTGAAATGCGTAAACTAAACGCGCGGCACATTTTCGGTCGGACGCCGTCGCATTACCTGGCTTGTATTTAAAAATACTTTTTTTCTCGTTTCGTTTACTATTTATCGTCGCCGTCGCACGCGAAATTCGGGTGTTCTGTGGAACCAATCGTCGTCGCTTTTTTGTGGAATTTCGAAGATATTGTCATCGCCGGTTTTTATTTTTGTGTTGCATAATTCTGGGATATAAGTAGAGACGGCCGACGGTTCGCAGATTTTTTGCTTTTTTGCGTTTTTCAACGAACCCTCCTACTTTTTAGTGTCATTTGAACGGCGCGTTCGGGTTCTCGTAGATATCGATTCGGATCGACGGCGCCCGTGCGTCCATCCGTCCGCTGGGCCGTAGAGTTTTGTTCCGTCGTTCGTGTATTTCGTTCTCCGCGGCGCTTCGTCGTCGTCGGTTCGTCGACGAATGTACTTTCTCTCTCAAACCCTCCTCTCCTCCACGTACGCCGGCCGAATGTTGTTGCATGCTAAAAATTTTTGAGTCTCATTTTCGTTCGGTTCGGGCCGAAACCGGGCGTCGTCGTTCGTTTCGTTCGTTATAAAAGAAGAAGTTAGCAGAAACGAAACGGGCAAGTTAAAATTTCGGTTTTAGAAAAGCTCCTCTTCTATTGTTGTCGCCTTCATTCATCGTCGTCGATGCTTATTTATGCGCGTGTAATGTATACAACCCAAATTTTCTTCCGCATGCTTGGATCTCACTTATTTGGATTTTTACATAAAATGGAACCTATTTATTAACCGGGGTTAATAACCAGTAGTTTTAGCATCGTTGGCCAGGAAACAAAAATGGACTTGCCAGATGGAGATACAAGCAAAACTTTTCACTATCTAAACAGTTGTTTGACCACTGGCTAAGCGTGCAGTTCTCCGTTCACTATTGAAACATCGAAATTTTGTGATTCATTTTGCTTGTTTTCAGTCTGCGCCCTTTGTTTAACCCCGAGGCGCAAATTTTTTGCCGTTTTTCTCTCGCTGATATATCATTTCGCTAACGGCGTTGGTTCGATTTCGTTTTTGAGTTTTTCATTTTTGCAAACGCACAATATAAAAGAGTAGGTCGTCGACCATCGAAAAGTTAGTTAGTGATCAGGTTTTTCTTGTTTCTACGCGTCGTCGCCCGACGGCGTTCGTGACTGTACATCGCGGTATTTTAATTTTTGACAACTTTTTTCGTTGGTTTTTTCTCCTTTACGTGACTTTGAAATGTATTTCGGCTCCTCTTCTGTTATTCATTGTCGTTGCGACGACGACGACGACGACGGAGAAAAAAAAACTAAGGTTTTATTTATTTCGATATTGTTTTTGAGAATTGAACCGAACGATGGATGGACGACGACGTAAACGGCACATGACAGTTACTACCCATCGTATAAAAGCTTATTTTCTATTTGCGAAAATGCTTCCGTTTTTTCTCCATCGATCCCCGACGACGAACGATACGGCGAACGACGTGAATTTTAAAAGGAAAGAGAAAAAAAAGATTTGCGGTCGTTTTGTTGTACGATGCCGATGCCGCCGAACCAGCGACTACTACTCTAGCCGAATGGTGCGAACGAGTTTTGTCGATTGAATTTAGATTATTACACCAATACCCCCGTCGCCGCCGTCGTCGTCGTCGAATCGGTAGCGTGTGAACGACTACCATTTACCGTTTTTTTTTGCTCTGGAATGCTTTTTCTCTACGCGCCGCCTATACTTGGTTCGGGGTTTTTTCGACGAACGCAACGAACGTCATCGTCGGCGTGGGTTTAATTCGTTACTTTAGTTTTTCTCGTTTCAAATGAATCTTATGTCCCAGATTTGTTTTTTTTGCATGATTCCATTTCGTCGTCGCACAACGAACATTCGTCCGGGATCGTTTTGAGTGAGAAGTAAGAGTGGCTTTAGTTCTCCAAAGCGGATCGGTCGTCGTCATCGTCGCATTATGTTCCCGCCGACGGACGACGACGACGACGAAGAATAATATATTTCTTATGTAATCAATCATTCGCGCCGTGTTCGTTTTTCGGGCATTGCAGACGTTTGTCCAGTCGAATCGTCGTCGCTGCGTCGTCGTCGACTGTCGTTGTCGTCGAATGGACTCGTCGTCCGCCGTCGACGTTGTTCGTCGTTCGATTCACTCATTCGTCGCCGTCGTCGTACGGCGTTTGGTTAACTGGGATTTTACTGAAAATCGACAACAACCAGTTTGAGATTTTGAACGATGGACGACGACGACGAACGACGCAAGCAACTTCTCTTTATTAGTATTGAAAGAATTGAATTCGAAAGAAAAGAAAGGCGAATCGGACCGAAATAAAATTGCAAACTAAATTAGACAGTTTTTGTTCTCTAGTCGAACCGCTTTTTTGTTTCATAACTTTATTAGCGAGTCTAATTATTACTTCGCGTTTGTATAAATTTATTTGTCGTTCGTGCACATGTCGGATTAAAATTTTTTTCATGTTTTTCAGCGTCGGCGCGTGTTTTTAATTTTCGCTTTCGGAAAACGTGGATTTTATTTAGTAGTCAACAAAATTTATTACACTGACCGTTCGAAAAATTGTTTTTGAATTTATTATTCATTTTCGCACACAAACGTCGAACGACGAGACGTAAACGAACGAAAATTTTGACTTTTTATTTGTTCGGATGTTAACCCTTAAAGCGACGATTGGATGTTTTCGTTAATTGGAGTTTAAAATCCCATCATCGAATCGAAGGAAAACAAAAATTTTATTAAATTAATTCACAATGACTACCGATATCGTCGTACGTCCCGAATACATCGAAGATCATCAGTTCGACGAGTACGACGAAAATTCGTCGGCTCGTTTATTCGAACGGTCTCGCATTAAAGCGTTAGCCGGTAAGAAAATTCTTTATTTTTTAAAGTTACAAATCGAAAAAAGTCGTCAAAAAACAACAAAAACATAGTTTTCGAGCCGGAAAAGTAGTTAATGCGGTCAAAAGTGTTAATCAATACAAAGTCAGACGTTTGTGATTGCAAAAAAATCGTTCATGTCTTCGAAAAAAGCCTTTTTTGAGAGCAGAAAATAAAAACGCATCGTTCGATCGAGTCTTCGCCCCAAAATTTGCTTTGAAAACGTTCTTTCGATGACAAAAAACGTTTCATCATTCAACAAGGTTTTAATTTAATATTAATGCTCGACGGGCGGTTTGTTTACATCGATACGACGAGCGACGATAATATTTTTTTCATAAAAAGCTGTTTCGTTCGATTTTTTCGCTGCATGCGCCGTTGTAATTAGAGCGCAACGAAACGACCGACGTCGTCGTTGCCCGGCTAATTTAAATACGTTTTTCGAAAACATACACTTATTCGTCGTCGTCGGACGTTTTATTTTTACGTCGAGATCGTTCAACGCCGCCCGTCGTGTAATCTGCGAGTAAATTTATCGAAAATGATGCCCGACGATTGTTTCATTTTCATAATCGCCGTCGACCGACGTCGTCACTGACTTTTGTGCCCGAAGAGACTAGTCGTCGTCGACGCTTCGTCGATGTTTGTTTACGATTATTATTATTATTATTATTTGTGGTCGCTTCGATGCGCATGGAAGAGTTTTCTATTATTTTCTTTCGTTCGATCGGTGTTTCGTGATTCGCTTTTTCAACCAACTGTTGCCGTTTCGTTTTTCCCGCCGACCGATATTTAGCTTTCTGTTTGCGCATTGTTGGTTCTAAACTGGAAACTCGTTTCTTTGATTAGCTTTTCGTTTTTGTCGACCGACCCGACAACGACGAAGAAAACCGAACGACGAACGACGGCGTAGTTTTTATTGATTAACATAAAGCTGAGGGATTTTCTATATAACGTCGTCGGCCGACGTGGACGACGGCGTCTTGGTTCGCGTTGGTTGCGGGTTGACTCTTCAGTTTTTCGTGTTCGCGAAATTGTCGCCGTCGTACGAAATCGAAATCGACCGTCGACGCTGATTGGAATTAAATGGGCAGAAAAAAACGAAAAGCAATTCGTGTTTAAAAAAAATACACGGAAAACAAAACTCCAGGCAACTTTTGATAAGCCTCGCACGTAATCTTTGCAATTTTTCAAATTGTTTTACAAATCCAGCGATACTAATCGTCCGACGTCGTTGCATCGACGACGACGTAACTTTGTTTCGGTTTTTTGGTTCTAAAATTGTGCGCTGCAGGAAATAAAAAGTGAATCCAATTTTCTCAAAATTGGCGCTGATAAAATAAATTTATCGCCCCTTTCCATCAAAACGACGACGTGAACTCGTCCGGACATGTTCACGACCGATGCTTTTTTTAGAAACAACAATTGTCATTTGTTTTTTCCGTCCTATTTTAGTAACATTATTGTTTGTTCGTTTTTAAATGATAAGGAAAGATAACAAGCGCACGTAGGTCGATCGATGCTAATGAAATAAAATGTTCTCTTGCTTCGTTGTGAGGCGGCGTATAGTTTTTTTGTTTTTCTACCATTTCACACGAAAAGAAAAAAATCGAACTTGCTAGTCGTCGATTATGTCCGTAAAAAATTTAAGTCCTAGTTACAACGCTACTACGTCGCTAGATGAGTTTCGAAAATTAAGCAATAATATTAGCGGTGACGACGACGGCGAAAACGAAACCGACGTCGATAATGTTTTCATCAGCGTCGACGAACAATACGCCGGTTTAATCGAAGCACGTTTGAGAGAATTACGAGGTCAAAAACGACAAAAAATGATTGTTTTAATTTTAGACGACGTTTTTGCGATTTAACGACGCTGAATTTGTTTTTTCTGTTTTTAGACGAACGCGAAAACGTCCAAAAGAAAACGTTCACGAAATGGGTAAATTCTCACTTGGATCGAGTTCATTGCCGTATACAAGATTTATATACGGATTTACGCGACGGAAAAATGTTGATACGATTATTGGAAGTTTTAAGCGGCGAACGATTGGTAAGTTTTCGTTTTTTGTTCGATTTAAACGATTTCGACAGAAAATATTTCCAATTTTCGCGTGGTTTCTTGGTTAAAATTCGTTTCGTTGCTTCTGTTTAGCCGAAATTCACGAAAGGAAAAATGCGAATTCATTGTTTGGAGAACGTCGATAAATCATTATCGTTTTTACGTGATCAACACGTACATTTAGAAAATATGGGCTCTCACGATATCGTCGACGGAAATCCGCGTTTAACGTTGGGTTTAATATGGACAATTATTTTGCGCTTCCAAGTGAGTGTTTAAAGCAAAGTTTTTGGTCAGATTCGCCGTTGAAACGCGTCGAAACTCGTTTCACGTTGTTTCACTCATATGTTTGATGGAATTTCGACTGAGCCGCGTCGAATTTGCTTTATAGATTCAAGGAATCGAGTTGTACGATACCGAAAGCCAGGAAACTCGATCGGCGAAAGAAGCTTTACTACTTTGGTGTCAAATGAAGACCGCCGGATATCCGAACGTGAACATAAGAAATTTTACGACGTCGTGGCGCGACGGTTTAGCGTTCAACGCGTTGATTCATAAACATCGACCGGATTTGGTTCATTTCGAAAAGTTGCAAAAATCCAACGCCTTGTTCAATTTGCAAACGGCGTTCGACAGCGCCGAACAACAATTAGGCATAACGAAATTGCTCGACGCCGAAGGTAAAGAGCAAATTTCTGAGTCGCAAATCAACTATCAACTATCACGAACTATAGACGCTGATTTTTCTGTTTTTCAGACGTTAACGTCGAAATGCCCGACGAAAAATCAATCATAACGTATTTGGTCAGTTACTATCATTATTTTAATAAAATGAAACAAGAAACCATTCAAGGACGACGTATCGGAAAAGTATTTCGATTGAAATCGTTTTCGACGCGGTTAGACCAATTTTTACGACTCGAGTTTTGTTTTTAGGTCGTCAACGAATTGGTCGAAACCGAACGTATGGTCGACGAATACGAACATTTGTCGTCAGATTTATTAGAATGGATTAAACGCACCATCGAACATTTGAACGATCGACATTTCGTCAATTCGTTGACGGGCGTTCAAAAACAATTGGCCGACTTCAATAGTTACCGAACGAAAGACAAACCGCCGAAGTAAGCGGCCGATAATTCGTTTGTTCAACGACGATTCGAGTTCACTTTTCGTTTCACTCCCATTTCCGAGCAGAATATAATGTTATTTTTGCTTTTAGATTCGTCGAAAAGGGCAATTTAGAAGTTCTACTCTTCACGCTTCAGTCGCGCATGCGAGCCAATAATCAAAAACCGTACACGCCGCGCGAAGGCAAAATGATCGCCGACATCAATCGAGCGTGGGAACATTTGGAAAAAGCCGAACACGAGCGCGAATTAGCTTTAAAAGAAGAATTGCTTCGGCAAGAAAAGTTGGAACAACTCGCCGCTCGTTTCGATCGAAAGGCGGGCATGAGAGAAACGTGGTTGGCCGAAAATCAACGCCTCGTTTCTCAAGTACGGCGTTGCTTCCGGTTTCGGCGCTTTTCTTTCCGTTTTAAAACAAAATTTCTGTTTGGTTCAGGATAATTTCGGCGCCGACTTGCCGTCGGTCGAAGCGGCGACTAAAAAACACGAAGCCATCGAAACGGATATCTACGCGTACGAAGAGCGCGTTCAAGCCGTCGTCGCAGTCGCTCAAGAATTGGAAGCGGAAAATTATCACGACATCGATCGTATAAATGCTCGGTTCGTTATCGCCATGAACAAATTTTATCGCCATTTTCCGGTATTTATCGGTCATATTTCGTTTCAGCAAAGAAAATGTTCTTCGTTTATGGAATTATCTTTTGGAATTACTTTTGGCGCGTCGCGTTCGTTTGGAATTGTCGATGGCTGTTCAGAAAATTTTCCAAGAGATGATTTACGTCTTGGATTGGATGGAAGAATTGAAAGGACGATTATTGAGCGAAGACTACGGCACGCACTTGATGGGCGTCGAAGATCTATTGCAAAAACATTCGTTGGTCGAAGCCGACATTAATATCGTCGGCGATCGCGTAAAATCCGTTTCGAATCAAGGCGATAAATTCCTAGCGCCCGAGGGGCCCGACGGTTCAGGTAAGAATCGACTTGACTTTTCTTCGACTGAATCTAGTTTTATATGATGACGAAGCGGCGACGTATTTCGAACGATTTTTGCTCGATTTCAGGCTATAAACCGGTCGATCCGGCGGTCGTCAATCAACGCATACAAATATTGAACGATCGTTTCAACGAATTGCAAAATTTGGCAGCCGAACGTCGCCGACGTTTGGAAGACAATAAACGTTTGTGCCAGTTTTTCTTGGACGTCGCTGAGTTGGAGCAGGGATTCAAAGAAATGGCGAAAGTCTTGAGTTCGCCCGACATCGGTCACGACGTAACGTCGGTGCATTTATTGCTGTCGAAACACAAAGTACGTTGACTAAGCTTTTTCGACCGTCTCGGACAATGTCCCGATGCGAAATTTGTTTTTTTTAGTACGTTGAAGACAACATGGCGTCGATGGAACGCAATATGAATCAAGTTATCGACGGCGGTAAGGAGCTCATCGGCGAGGGTATTCCAGGCAGCGAGCAAATAGCAACGCAAATCCAACACGTCGAAGAACAATGGAACGCCCTTAGGCAATTGGCCGACGCGCGTAAGCAACGTTTGCTAGGCGGCGTCGATTATTATCAGGTGTGATTTTTTTGTTTCGTCGATTCATTTCGGTTTCGTTTTCGATTTCACGTTTTTTTGATGAATTTTTAGTTTTTCTCCGATTGCGACGACATCGATGGTTGGATGGCTCATACTGTACGTTTGGTCAGCAGCGAGGACGTCGGCAAAGACGAAGCGTCGGTTCAACAATTAATAAAAAAACACGACGAGACGATGGACGAACTGGGCGGCTTTGAACAGCAAATCGAGCAATTGAAAGTTCAAGCCGATTCATTGCCCGATTCGGTAAATGCTTGGACAGCATTTTTGTGTTTCAGCGACGTTTCAACGATGCTTTTTTGTTTCATATAGGCGAAACTCGACAAAGGCGCCGCCATTAACGAACGATTGGGTAAAATCGGAAATCGTTATAAAGAATTGGGCGAATTCGCGAAATTGCGAAAAACTCGGTTGCTCGACGCGTTGGCATTATATAAATTGTTCAACGACGCCGATAGCGTCGAAGCTTGGATCGACGAAAAAGTAAGAAGTGAAACCGAATTTTACCACTTTTCGCATTGGCGATGACCGAAGTTTTGTTTTAGGCGAAATTATTGAATACATTGACGCCTGCGGGCGATTTGGAAGAAGTGGAAATTATGCGACATCGTTTCGAAACGTTGGAACAAGATATGAATAATCAAGCGGCGAAAGTAGCCACCGTTAATCAATTGGCGCGACAACTTTTGCACGTCGAACACCCGAATTCGGACGATATTTTGCAAAGACAAAATAAATTGAACGCCAGGTACGTCGTCGAGCAGTTTCTTCCTGTTTCCGAAAAGTGACTCGTTTGTTTATTTGGCACGCCACGAATGTTGTTTTAGATGGGCTCAATTGAGAGATATGGTCGAACGTAAACGACGCGAATTGGATCAAGCTCACCGCTTGCAAACATTCAAGATCGACTGCCAAGAAACCGTCACTTGGATCCAAGACAAAACGAGAGTTTTGGAAGACACCGACGAACTGACGAACGACTTAAGCGGCGTCATGAAGCTGCAACGGCGTTTGTCGATGATGGAACGCGACCTCGGCGCCATACAGGCCAAGTTAGATAGTTTGGAAAAAGAAGCCGACGAAATTCAAAAAGAGAAACCTCAAGAAGCCCAGGCGATACGAGATAATATAAAAAAAATTCACGAAGTGTGGGAAGTTTTAACGGCGAAGGTAAAGAAAGTTGAATCGAAAAGGAAACTAATTTTGCGCCTGAGCATCGGCTGAAACGGGCGATTTTTACTTCCTCAGGTTCGTGAACACGAAGCTAAATTGGACGAAGCGGGCGATTTGCAAAGATTTTTACGCGACGTCGATCACTTCCAAATGTGGCTTAGCAACACTCAACGACAGGTACGGACGAACTATAGTCCAGTGGTCATTTGAAAACTATATTTCCGTGGTCAACAACTAATTGAACGAAACTCTTTTCGGACACTTTTCGACCGATTTTGAACACGATTTTTGCTTGTTTTTTTGCAGGTTGCTAGCGAAGATGAGCCTCAAAGTTTAGCCGAAGCCGAACAATTGTTGAATCAACATTCGGCCATTCGGGAGGAGATCGACGGATACGCCGAGGATTATGCAAAAATGAGAGCTATGGGCGATCGGGTAACTCAGGATCAAACAGACCCGCAGTATATGTTTTTGAAACAGGTAACGTTGTGAAACGACTATGAATGCCGATGTACACTTTTTAAAACACAAATTTTGTTGGTTTTTTTTAGCGTTTAGCGGGTTTGCAAGAAGGCTGGGAAGAACTTCATCGAATGTGGGAAAACAGACAACATTTATTATCGCAAGCGTTGAATTTTCAAATGTTCCTTCGCGACGCTAAACAAGCCGAGGTGCTATTAAGCCATCAGGAAAATTATTTGGCCAAAGAAGAAGTTCCTGTAAGCGTTTTTCGCCTCGGTTTCTACTTTCGAGGACCATTCTTGATAAGATTGCTCATTTTCCAACCACATTTGAATTATCACGCTTTTCTCATTGAATTGAGTTGTGTTTTTCGTTGAATTTTGTTTCAAATTTGGGCTCGTTTTAGCAAAATTAAAAAAGCATTTGCGTTTTAGTCGTCTTTGGAACAAGCCGAAACGCTGCTGAAACGACATCAAGACTTTTTGACAACTATGGAAGCCAACGATGAGAAAATTCGCGCCGTCGTCATGTTCGGCGACCAACTTTGTCAAGACGGTCATTACGCCGCCGATAAAATTCATAAGAAAGCGAGAAATATCCAAGAGCGTCGTGACGGCAATCGTGAAAAAGCGTCGGCGATGTTGGAGAAATTGAAAGACGCGTTGGCGTTGCAACAATTCTTAAGCGATTGCGAAGAAGTAACGTGGGATTTTTTGATTCGTCGGGGATTTTTTGTTATTCGAAATCAGTTTTTCGCCCGTTTCAGCTTCGCGAATGGATCGAAGAGAAAATGATTAGAGCTCAAGACGAAACTTATCGCGACGCAAAAACCGTCCATAGTAAATTCATGCGGCATCAAGCGTTCGAAGCCGAATTGCAGTCGAATAAAGAACGTTTAGAACAATTGCAAGAGGTAATTTTTGTTTTCAATTCGGTGAATCTTGTTCGAATGTCGTTTCATAAAATTGCCGTCGTTATTTTAGGCGGCCGTTCGATTAACGGCCGAGAAACCGGAATTCACCCGAATGATCGATCCGCAGATCTCGGAATTGACCGCCCAGTGGGACGAATTGGAACGGCAGACGAAGGATAAGGGTCAGAAATTGTTCGACGCCAATCGCCAGGCTATCTACGTGCAAACGTGCGACGACATGGACGAATGGGCGCAAAATCTTGAAAAACAAATGATCGCCGCCGAGGAGTCGGGTCAGGATCTAAGCACGGTCAACGTATTGATGCAAAAGCAACAATTGATAGAAAGCGAAATGGTTAAACGGGCGCAACAAGTGGTGCAGCTGGAAGCTATGGAACCGCAATTGGAAGAGTTGCATCCCGACGAAATTCAAGAAATCAAAGCTCATCGGCTCGCCGTGCAAGAAAAGTAATTGAAAAAACAAAATTTTAGTCGTCTGCGACCTCTATAGGTGCACGAATTAGTTTTTTTAAGTGGATTCCCGCATTTTCTTTGTTTGTTCCAGATTCCATCGTTTGCGTGCCCCTTTGGAAGATCGACGACGAAACCTGGAAAGAAAGAAAGAAGCGTTTCAATTTTTGCGCGACGTCGAAGACGAGAAATTATGGATCGCCGATCGTATGCCGTTGGCGCGTTCGTCGGTGGTCGGCGATTCGTTGTACGATTGTCATAATTTACAAAAGAAAAATCAGGTAATTTTTGTTGTTTTTTTTTGGTCCTCAAATTATTTACGTACGACGACACTTAACGGTTTTTTAACGAACGACGCACGACAGCGAGCTGGTTTATGAATAATCGTTTTTGACTTCGAGCGAAAAAATTCGCCCTTTCATTATTTGTTTTTTGCTCCTCGTCGTCGTACCCCGCCGCGCTTCGCCGGTATTTCTGCTTTGCAATTACAAGCGACAGCTGGATTCGTTTTTGTACCCTGACCGTACGTCGGCGAGCAAATCTTGTTTTTGTTAGCCATCCGCGAGACTGTTGATGAGATCTCTATCAACGTTTTATTTTGGTACAAAACGGCGTTTCATCGTTTCGATGCCCGCCGCCGTCGCGTCGCTCGATGTGGCTTTTCGAGAGGCGACTCGATTATTTCGAGTATCGGCTTCGTTTCGTTTTTTACGCCGAACGTGACAACACGGCGACCGAAATTTTGTTTGCCCGTCGTCGATAATGAACATGTTACCGTCGTTATTGTTTCTATTTTCTAACCGACGGCGAAAACTAACTTTTTAATTCGAGTCAAACAAAACTTTCGATTTCGATCGAACGAACGAAAACTCGTTTCTTCGACCAACGACGATGCGACTAGTTTTTTTTTCGTCCACGATACGCCGATCGACGACGAACGTTGGAACGACGACGATTGACTGTTTCGATTTGCTCACCTGTCGTCTTCGGTATAACTTTTTCAATCTTGTTCGCTGTCGTTGTGCGTTGGGATTCATTGTTATTTTTAAAAACGTATTTAACTGACGAACGATTTGGACTAAAATAAATTTTACGCCAGTTTGTCGTATTAGTCCGTTTTCGTTTCGTCGCCGCCGCCCGTTGTGTTTTTGTTTTTTGCCAACTGTAAACGACGACTTTTCATGATTACGATCGGGTTCTTCGTCGTCGGCGGTCGTTTTGTTATGAAGGCGGAAAATACAAAAGAATTCGTTCGATTCTTGGATTAAACTCGTTTCATTACTTTTCATCGATTAACATTGTTTTCTTCGTCGATCAAATTTATCTTTTCATCGATCAGTTTTATTTTCCATCGTCCAAATCATGGACATGGCTTTGTATCTACGACGTACGCCGGCGTTAACGTCGAAAAGTACCGAGACGCTCGAGGAATCGTCGACGACGTCCGTTAATCGTCCGCACGGTTCGTCGCGAATTTTACGTTCGGTCGAACGCGTCGGGCATTTTCGACGAGCGTACGAATTTAATCCGACCGCGGGCGTATCGGAAACGAAAGTTTTAGAACAACACGTACATTACTTAACCACCCGCAATTTGACGGATACACGACGTCGACGATCACATTTTTTGTTTTTTTTTGCAGAGTTTGCGAACCGAAATCGATAATCACGAACCGTGGGTGCAACGAATATGCGACAACGGACGAAAGCTTATACAAGAAGGCCACGAGAATGCTCGCGATTTCGAATTGAAAATCAACGAATTACTGAACGCGTGGAAAGAATTGAAGGACGCTGTCGACGAACGACGTAAACGTTTGGCCGAATCGGAGAAAGCCCACCAAGTACGTCGGTCGAGACGACGCGAAATTTGTTTTTCGACCGATTTATCTCGATGTATTTTTTCGTTTCAAGTATATTTACGATGGCAACGAAGCCGAAGCGTGGATGTCCGAACAGGAATTATATATGATGTCCGACGAACGAGGCAAAGACGAATTTTCGACGGATAACATGATTAAAAAACACGAACGTCATCAACAAGAAATAAGCCAGTTCGCCGATACGATACGAGATTTAGCCGAACGCGCGCAGAAACTGGTTCACGAAAAAACGCCGTTGAGGTACGCGCCAGCGTCGACAATTCTAAGTAACCGTCGTATTATTTGTTTTTTTTCGTCCTTTTCAGCGATCAAGTCGCCGTTCGACAATCGCAGATCGACAAGTCGTACGCCGGCCTTCAGGATTTAGTTCGCGAACGTCGAAATCGATTGGACGGGACGTTGCATCTTTTCGGCCTGCACCGCGAGATCGACGATCTTCTACAATGGATCGCCGAGCGAGAAGTCGTCGCCGGTTCGCACGAATTGGGACAAGATTACGAACACGTGCAGGTAAAATTTTTTGCTTTTCATCATCGTTTCCGGTCAGTTTTTGATTTCACGTTGTTTGATTTCATTTTTCAACGATTTTTTTGTTTTTCAGATGCTTCAAGAACGTTTTCATCAATTCGCACGCGACACCGAGTCGATCGGTCGCGAACGCGTCGCGCAAGCGAACGAAGCTTGCGATCGTTCGATCGACGCCGGCCATCCCGACGCGCCGACGATCGCTCAATGGAAGGACAACGTCAACGAAGCGTGGGAGAATTTATTGGAACTGATCGATACGCGAACGCAAATGTTGGAAGCCAGTCGAAAATTGCATAAATTCTTTCACGATTGTCGCGATACGTTGTCGAGAATTTTGGTAAGTGCGTTAGAAAACAAAATTCGAGGCGTTTTTCTTCTTTTTCGTGCGTATTTTACGATTCAATCGAGAAAAAAAAGGGCTTGGCTGTTTTTTTATGCATTTTTCAACATCGTTTCAGGAAAAAACGCACACCATTCCGGAAGAATTGGGCAGGGACGCCAGCAGCGTGTCGGCGTTGCAACGAAAACACCAGAATTTCCTCACCGATTTGCAAATGTTAGAAACGCAAGTGAAACAAATTCAAGCCGACGCGCGCGATTTACAGGCGTCGTACGCCGGCGATAAAGCGATGGAGATTCAAGCGCGCGAAACCGAAGTCGTCAACGCTTGGCGCCAGTTGCAAGGCATGTGCGAAGGACGACGATTGAAGTTGGCCGACACGTCGGATTTGTTTAAATTCATGCAAATGGTTCGCGATTTATTGTTGTGGATGGAAGAAGTGAAACGCGAAATGCATACGCAAGAACGACCCAAGTTCGAAACGAATTTCGACCGAAAATCGATGGATATTTGACGAAATATTTGTTTTTGTAGAGACGTTAGCGGCGTAGAACTGCTTATGAATAATCATCAAAGTTTGAAAGCCGAAATCGACGCGCGCGAAGAAAATTTCAATAGTTGCATCGCGTTGGGTCGAGATTTATTGAATAGAAAACATTACGCGTCGTCGGAAATCGAAAAGAAATTAATTAAATTAACAACCGAACGAGCCGAAATGATGCACCGATGGGAAGATCGGTGGGAATATTTACAACTAAGTATGCGGCACGTTTTTTGTTTTCTTCCATCGATGTATTGCCAAAAATCGTTTCGCATCTTTTTCTTATTTAGTTTTGGAAGTTTATCAATTCGCACGAGACGCCGCCGTCGCCGACGCGTGGCTATCGGCGCAGGAACCATATCTTGTATCAAAGGATTACGGGGTGATTCAATTTTCGACGCGTTTCATTTAAATTTCTAAATGTTTACGCTGGGTCCTGTTTTTTTGTAGCGCAATTTGGAAGAAGTTATAAAATTAATTAAAAAACACGAAGCGTTTGAAAAATCGTCGTCGGCGCAAGAGGAACGATTCCAAGCCTTGGAAAAATTAACGACGGTTAGTTGTTCACCAAAATTTACGACTTTTAGTGCATAAATTTTTTTTTCATAAAAAATTTTTTCATTGCTTTTCCGCTTATTTTTCGTTCTATTATTTGCAATTTTTCTTTCGCTTTCGGCTTTTTGTGTTTTTATTATTTTTTTACGCCGTTCTACAGTTGGAATTACGAGCCAGGGAATACGAATTGTGGTTCAAATCCGTTAATCCGATTTACATGCGACAACGTCTCACAGAGCAAACGTCGTCGCAATTCATGGAGACTATGGAACTGGAAATGGTCAGAAAACGTGCTCGTTTATGTTTCGAACGATGCTCGTTTTGTATTCAAACGTTTTTTACTTTTTAACGCATTGTCTTTTCGATTTTTCTTACTAACTCAGTTACGTTTCGTTTTTTTTGATCGTTTGAAGTTGTTTTTTTGCATTTTATTTGTTGGTTTTGAATCCAGTTATCGTTTATTTTAACTAAACAGATCTTTTTGTTTTTTAGTTCGAATTAAAAGAAATGCAACGACGGCAAGAGGAGGATGAAAAACGACGTCGAGTACAAACCAAAGGACCATCGCCGAAGACGTCACCTGAAAAGTAAAAATTATTTGTTTTTTGTTTGTTTTTAGCATTTAAAAAGTTGTTTCTAGAATCGAAACTACTTTCCCCGTCGAACACGGATCGGGCGCCCGAACAGAAACGACGCTCGGCGTAGAACCAGAAGGTAAGAAAAATAAATTTCGGGTCCCCGTTTTCCTTTCGTTGAGTCAAAGAATTTACAATACTAACGTTTTCGAAAATGAGCTCCATTTGATAATTTTCCGATTAATTTTTTGTTTTATTTTATGTTTATGAATTTTCTTTCATATTATTTAACAATTTTGCATGATTATCGTCGGTCAGGTACGTCCGTAAGTAATGCCGGCGGTCAGCAGCATAATGTATCTCAATCGTCGCCCGGCGGTCGAATTATCGGAATCGTCGCAACGCCGACATCGTCGTCGCCCAACGGCGGCACTACTAAAATTTCACTTCCTCCCCCGCCGCCGCCGCCCAAAGTCATTTCGGCGCCGTCGCCCGGCGGTTCTAGTTCGACGACGTCGTCGTCGTCGCCTCGACGAGGAAAAAATACGCACGCGGCGTCGATCGGTAGCGTTAATGATTTTTACATTCGCAAGTTTTTTTTCATTAGTTTATATTCGTTTTTTCAACTCCTCATCGCTGGAAAACTTTTAACGCCGCTTGCTACCGATCCAACGCCGATTTTTGCTCTTTCGATTATGTTTCGGTTAATTTCTCGTTTCTCTTTTCTGCGACCAATTCTTGGCTTAAATTTTAACATTAACCAATAGAAATTAGTTGTTTACCATTGCACCATACTAGACGCTTCCGTTGGTTTGTTTTTTTTGCTTTTTTACGGTCATTTTTTTCTTTTGATTATTCGCCTTAGAACGCTCGGCAGCAGTTGCTGCTCCTGCTACGTTGCTGCCTGCTAGTACTACCATTAAACCTATTGTCGAACATCCTACTAGTACTAGTAAGTGTCGGTAGAAAACAAAAATAGAACCGTTTTTACAAACTTTTTGTGTCGTTCGTTTGACCGAAACTTGTTTTTTTTATTCATGATTATTATTCAGATTTTTTTAGATTGTTTTTTTTTGATTTTATACTTATTTTATAATTGCGTTTCGTTTTTTTAACCCGTTTTTAAGTTTTTTCGTTTATTTTTTGTCGTACAGAAGGACGATACGGTAAAACTTTGCAAACATCGGAGACACCCGGCTGGCGAATGAGTTTAACTAAACATAGACACTTCGATCCGTACGATACACCTGGTAAGCGCCGTCGACGGGAACGTGAACGGTGATGGAAATTTTACTTAACGGTGTCGGTTCTGGTTTCACGAAACCTCCACGTTGATAACCCAATTTTGGACCGTTGCGCACAAAACTAATACAAAAGAATGCCAATGATAACGACGGCATGGACGCAAAATTTGTTATTTTTTTTAACCCGTTCTGTTTTGTTTTTCGACGTTTCGTATGGTTTTTCAACCCATCAACCGGCTTGTGCTTTGGCACTTTTTTCGTTGCACGCACTGTCTTTCCATACGTTAAGAAATACGTTTTATATTGAATGATTGACTCTGAATGAAATTTCTCTTTGATTCCGTTTTACTTTTTGGTCCACATGTTTGTGAAATACGTCACGAAAAGTGCTAGCGTTTTTTTGTCTCATTCATTTCATCAATAATTAATTGTTCTTTTCCCATCCGCAGGTAAAGAAAGCGCCGAAGGTTTCGAAGGGCATTTAATCCGAAAACATACGTGGGAAACGTACGATCGAAAGTCGTCTAGTCGCTCGTGGGATAAATTATATTGCGTACTGCGCGGTAATCAGATATCATTTTATAAAGATCAACGGCATCGGGTAAGCTATCAACTATAGTCGCCATTCAACTAAAGTTGCTCATAGTCGCTCTTCCGCTATAGCCATTCATCTATTGTCACAAATTTATCTTTTAACATAAAGATTGTTGTCCAGTTAATTATTTAGTTTTCTATCTTAAATTTCGGTCGTTTTATAGGAAGAAGGCGAACTATATCGCGGGGAACAACCGATCTCTCTGCCTGGATGCAACGTCGAAGTAGCGGCGACGTATACGAAACGACGTTATGTATTTTCCCTTCGGTTGCCGACCGGCACCGAATTTTTATTCCAAGCGAGAGACGATGTGCGTCGATTTTTGTTTCTCGTCAAAAATTGTTGTTGTTTTTTGTGATTTCGTTTTTGACACTCGTTGTCCGATGTTTAAGGACGATATGAACCGATGGATGGATCATTTGAATGTCGCCACTGGTCAACAAGAACCCGAAGGCGCCGCGCGTTCGTCGACGATGCCGGCGTCGCAACAAGCGCCGACGAAAAAGAAAACAGGATTCTTCACGCTGAAGAAGAAATAAAACGAGCAAACAAACAAAAAACATTTCGTTGTTGAATAAAAAAAAGAATTATTTTTGGTCCTCGGCGCGTCATTTTCGGCACATTTTTGTTACATAATTTTTTTTGCTTTTTCGATCGAGTATTTTTAGAAAATTGGGCGCGTTTCAATTATATCACTATTGGTACCGATTCGGATCGATCGACGACGCATGTTGGCAACTTTCAAACGTTTTGTACGTCGACGAACATTCGAATCGGGCCATTTTTTAAAACACAATTGTTTTTTGTTGTTCGCCGTCGTTCGCCGTCGTTTGAAGAGCAAAAGGTGAATCGCGCGTTTTACTGTTATACAGTAATTATACACGTGAAACGCTGTTGTCATCGTCGGCCTTTTGAAAAATCGAGAAAAGTAATGATTTTCTCGTTTTTCCCCGTTTGGCACCGACCAGTGCAGAAAATTCGTATTTTTTGCGTTGTCTATATCCCGTACCCGTTAATTTAACGATTATTATTTTTTGCAAAATTTATTCGCGCATCGTCGTCGTTCTTCGTTTGTTTGCTCGTTTTGTCTCTTCATTATTTGTCGTCGACTCGAATGATATAGTAGAAAAATTACTTCAGTGCTATTTAGGCTTGCATTTCGTATCGTTTTAGTCTTTTGCATCGTTCGTGTTTAAAATCCAGTCATTATTCGTCGTCCGAGGAAATGATCGCGTCGCATTTATCGAACTGAACAATATTTTTTTTACAAATTGTTCTTTTTAAAAAATATTCCTCTTGCGCTAGCGACACTGCCAAAAAAACGTTTTTTCCTTATCCGAAAGAGGTTAAAAAGTGAAACGCCCAGTGGCATTCGTTTTTGAGATCGCACATCGTCGTCGTCGAAACGGTTTTTTGACGCATGTTGAGTTGTTTTTTTTTGTTACCATTTTTTTGTGCAAAAATTTTCGTGTGCGTCGGCTTCTTCTTTTTGTTGTTTAAATATGAAGGAAAAACTTACCATAAATCTAAGAATTCTGCCCCCGTATTTTGTTTTTTTCTCGTCGTCGTCGTTGTATGCAAAAAGTTAAAATTTTGCGGCTCTTTTTCGTTGGTTTTTATTCGGTTGGGTCGCGTTTTCGTTTTCGTCGCATATTAGCTGTTCATAGATCGTTTTTTTTTGTTTCTCGTTTAAATATTGCTAATTTAATCGCCCGTTTGTAGGGGAAATTCGTTATTATCCGCTTCGGTTAATTAGTATTTCGAAACAAGCTTTTTTTTTAGTAGAAAATTGTTGTTTTTCGTTGTTTCGTTATTTTCGCAACTGTAGCGCAGCTGCAGACCTTTTTTTGGTTCATTTTGTATGTCGAAGCTGTTTATTATTTTCGATTTTCTTGTTACAAATTTCGTGTTTCTTTTTTCCGACTCTTTAATTTTACTTTTTTTGCGGTGGATTATGATGAAAAAACTTATTACGGCTTCTCTCGTCTGTTTTTTTATTATTATTTTAATGAAAGAAAGAAAAAAATTACTGTGTTCGTGTTTTCTTTTTTTTCGTTGAATCATAGAAGAAAATTTTTTGAAAAGAAAATGTTTTTTTTTCGTTTTATTATTCGGCGACGTTTTTATAATAAAAAATTACATAAGAAAACTTCGTTCCTGTTTGGGGCGCATAATACAAAAAAACTGGACCAATATTGTTTCCTAATTTCATTTGATTTTCAAAGCACAATTTAAAAATGCTCATTTCTGTGCATGATGAGTTTTCTGGAGGCTACAAAAAAGTGAGTGCAGTAAAACTTTTTTGTACATGCGTGTAAACTGTTGTCGCTTCATTCTTGAAAAACGAAAGATTGTCTGTCGGTCCAGCTTTAGCTCCGAGGTTAACGATGAAATCAACTCAGACTCGTTCGCTTTCCACGAAACAAAATCAAATCCCGCTTTTAACGTCGCCCGTTAGCGGTTTGAGTCGACGACGAACGTATTCGAAATCACTTTCTCAATCAAGATCGGCGGCACGTCCTCGAATTTCGTATCCAAAATCTTCAACTTCGAATTCGAAACGAGCGGCAAAACCGATTAAATGTTCGAAAAACGCTATAAAATCGTCAAAATTGGATTCAAGCAAAAAGCGCACATTTTTTAAATCTGGCCAAGCAGAAAAACTACTTTCAAACGCAAAATCTACGCCGAATCTCGTTCACACGACGCTGTATACGAATTTTATCCAAACAGTCAATCATCCCGGCCTTAAAAAGTTGAAACCGAATCCGATTCTAGTGCCGCAAATAATTTTGAAGTTGCAACTCGAGAGAGCAAGTGAAATAAAAACGGGACGAATCAACTACGCTTTGGAACCGCCGAACGACTGGAAACCGCCGTCGGTGCGCGGAATTCGCATGAACAAATCGGCCGAATTGCGTACGGAGTTGAATCATTTAAAGTTAAACGGATGGGGAAAAGTGAAACCGAAATTGAATCGAGCTTTTAGCAGCTGTTTTACCGTCGAAAAATACTAAAATTATGTATGAAACTGTTGTCTAAGATTATTAATTTCGTTTTTAATTTATACATTCTGCTCCTAAAAATATGCAAAGGAATTTTTTTTTTATGTCGTAGTAAAGTTGTAAACTTGTATCGAGTGTATCGAAAATTTCTCACGGAAGAATAATTTGCTAACCCTGTACAAAAAATCCAGTCAACTTTAGGTTTCAAAAAAATTATACTAATAAAAACAAATATTATAACAAATGAAACTTTCAGCACTAATTAAAAACCGTTATATTGTTGAACTGAATTTTCTTGAGGGTGGATTTAAAAAGAAATGCTGTGCTGGGGCAGTATAAGGTGATGTAGCATGTACATATAGCTGAATACTGACAATCAAAAAGTGCATTTTAGAAGCTGTTTAACAACAAATCTTGGTGAAATTCGCATAAAACCTGATAAGGTCCAGATAACACCTAGCCGGACAATAATCTTGTTTCAAAAACACGGCAAAATTTATTTATTTTATTTAGTTTTATTTTATTTTTTAATTTAAAATGAGCAGGACAGATACAGCTCTTACTGTTTCCTATGACAACTTTTAGTTACATTATTGTTCAAATTATTTTCGATTTTCGAGGAATTTTACAGAATTTTATCAAAATTTAGCCTAAAATACGTTTTTATTTGCTGAAATTCGTTCATATTCGCATTCTAAACTTTATTTCATTAATAAGGTAATTTTTAACATGAAAAATGAATTTCAAGGTGGAAATTCTCGAATTTTTGCTACTTTTAGAGCTTTAAATCGAAATTAAACGCAATGTCTTCGTCGGAGCCAGCCGCTAAAGTCGAAAACGAAATGGAAACGGAAATCGACGCAAATTCCGATGGCGGCGGCGGAACGCGAAAACGACCGTTAGAAAATTCTTCCGACATTGATCCGAACGAAAGTTTAGTCAAACGATCAAATTTATCCGAGGGTGAAAAAAAAACCAATAAAGACATATGTATATAGACCGTGGATTAATTTCCTTTTTTTAATTTTAGATGAGGCTATGAATTTAAAAGTTATGATTCCTACTCAAACGGCCGGCGCGTTAATCGGTAAAAACGGCGAAACGATAGCCATGATTCAAAAAAAGACCAATTGTCGGATAAAAATGTCGAAGAATAGCGACTTTTTCCCTTGTAAGTCGTTTGGAAATTTGTTTTACATTATTCTCGGATAAAAAACACTCATTTTGTTCAAAAACACAGTCGTTTTTTTGTTTTTCAAAGGCACTAACGAGCGCCTGGCGCTGATTACCGGTCCGGCAAACTGTCTTATAAAAGTCATGGAATTCGTTATCGAAAAAACAAAAGAAAAGTACGACCCTTCGGCAAAAGCCGACCAGTTTGATCACAAGCAGACTGAACGCTGGAAAGAGGTAAAAAAACAAATTTTCCACCGTCTACCGTCGAAATCTGTCGCATGAAATCAAATTGTCTCTTTATCAGTAAAAAATCTTATCACTCGAAGATCGCTGTGTAAGCATACTGTTTTTTGTCTTTCATAAAATTCATTCATTGATCATTCTTATCGTTAAATGTACCTGCTTATCACACACGTTAATACAGTATGCCTATAAGCCGTTTTTCATTTTTACTGCGTTTTTTTCATTTTTGACGCGTCTTCGTCTCGTTAAAAACAAAATTCACGCTCGTTTTCCAGATTAAAATGATCATTCCTAGTAGCGCCGCCGGTATGATCATTGGCAAAGCGGGCGAATATATAAAATCGATAAAAGATCAAACGGGCGCCTTCGTTCAGATCTCGGCGAAAGATCAAGTCGATCATCGTCTGCTCGAGCGCGTCGTCACCGTCGTCGGCAATTCGCCGCAGGAGCTCATCGACGGCGCGCAAATGATTGTCGCGAAACTAATTCTGGACCCGAACCAATCATCGCCGGTCTATACGAACGTCAGTTATCATCAAATCATCGCCGATTTGAATCTTAGCGGCGGCGGCGGCATGATGGGCGGCGGCGACTACGGCCGATCGTCTAGTCCGTACGGCGGGTTCGGCGGCGTGTCTCAAAGTCAGGCGCCATACTCTCATCGTCAGTCGTACAGTCCTCAGCCGCCGTCGTCGTACGGCGACTATCATTATCAATCGCCGCCGCCGCCTAATCAGTCGGCGAACGGCGCCGGCGGCTCTATGTCGTCCGCGTTGGGTAATCTCGGGTCATCGTCCTCGTGGGCTGCTGCGTTGGGCGCCATGGGTATCGGCTCGGGCGCGGGTGGTGCTACGTCGTCGTCAGCGTCATCGTCGTCGGCGGCTTTGTCAAATTTGGGCAATATTCAAGTTTTACAATTTTTGGAAGGTCTCCGGAGCACGTTACGCAACAACGGCTACAGCGAACCGTCCATAACGGAAATCATGCACGCCATGCAAGTGCTGGCCAAATACAACGTACTCGGATTGGGATTGGGATTTGGATTGGCGGCCGTATCCAAGCTGAACACGTCGGGCGGTCAAAGTTCATCCGGTAAAACAAGATTCTAGCAGTTGTTTTAATAATAATAATAATCTTTATTGGTAAAACACACATTAGCGATTAGCGAAGCTATTTTCCAGTGGTGACCAACATGCAAATAAAATAAGCAAATAAATTTTTAAAAAAAGAAAAAAAAGGCATGCCTCACCAACTACAGGGTCGGTGAGCGTATTATTGACAAGAAATTTTCATTGAGTGCAACTTATTTGAATGAGTGACTATAGTTTATGAGTGAATGTAGTTGATGGGGCGGAGCTAGTGGTTGATTGGGTGTAGTGAATGAGCAACTCTTTTGATCGGCATATACAGACAATAAACAATTACAATTGAGATGTTCATGGTCGACTGTGGTTGATGTGCGAGCGACGTTTATTCGAGTATTTTTAGAATCTAATTTCTATCCAAATTCGGCTAACAGCGGTCTAAATTCTGCAGCGTTTTTGAATAAAGAATCATCGTCGTTCGGCGCCGTCGGATCCGGTCGACAGCCCAACGTCGGATTCGCAGGCTTCGACGCGCCCATGATGGATATGAACGATTTCGGCGGATCGCGACGCGACGGCGGCGGCGATTCATTCGCTGCTTACGGCGGCGGCGGAGGAAGCGGCGCGGCCGATTACATGTCTCGAGATCAGCAACCGTTGTACGTTTCCAGAAGCAGCGGCAGTCGATACGACGACAGCGGTCCGCCGATGCCGCCATCTCGCGATTACGCTTCCAGCGTTATTAGAGGTAAATAAATAAAAATGAGTTCAAAGCGACTGGCTTGAACTGGTTTTTTGTTTCGCCGTGACTGATTATGGCTATCTCGTGAAATTGATACGTTGTGTTGTCCATTTGTAGAATTCCGCTACGAGGCTAACAAACTGGAATTGGCTATTCCCGAAGCAATTGTCGGCGCCGTTTTGGGCAAGCAAGGACGAAATTTGTTGGAAATTCAAAACTACAGCGGTGCCAAAGTCGAAGTGTCGAAAAGGGGCCAATACGTATCTGGTACTCAAGATCGGTTGATCACAATTACGGGCAGCGGCGAGAGCATTCGAGTGGCGCGATCCAAAATCGAAAACAGCATAAATGATGAGCAATCGAAACGCGAGTTTCGTCGATATTAATGTTTTCGGCAAAAAACTTGTTCCACGAGTTTGTGTAAGATTGTTGCTTGATTATCGTTGTAATATTTTATCTTGTTTGGTCGTCCATCGATTGTTTTAAAAAATGTTCCATCATCATCGTTTTCTGTAAGTTTTCGTTTCGGTTTTATTTTTAACGTTCATTTGTGTATTTGAAGCAAAATTTTTGTGTTAATACTTTTGTCGCGCGTTACGAAATTTGTTAGTTATCCACTTGGTTTTGTTCTATAAATGCTTGCTTGCAAAATACATTTAATATGTCATTGAGAAAGAAATTGAAAGTGATTTATACTCTTTCAGGCTGACGCTTGACTAGAAGCGCAACATTAAATCTAGTAGCAATTTTGAAATAAAATTGCCCGAAAGCTGTACAATAAAAAAATGTCGACTACTCCAGCAGCGACGTAATTGCGATTATGCAACAAAACTGTCTACTTAGGCTTAAGTTTGGGCTCAGTCTACGCTTACTTAGCTTACCAGCCGACTCGCTGCTTTTCGCACATGACATTAGGGCCGAAAGTATGATTTCTTTTGGGCCGAACGCAAGTTTCCTGCCACAGTAAACCACATCTTCGATGGCACAACATTGTGACTGAAGTCCACCATTGAATGCAAGCACCTAGGACACATCAAAAGGTAAGCGAAAACTAATAAACAATTACAGTTTTCACTGCTGGTGAGCATGTATCTGTCGAAACTTGAACGTGAATGTGCCCGCCAACTGTAGAACACTATAGTAGTTAGTTTACCGGTTTTATTACTTGACCAAATTATGTTACTCCTTTGAAGTGCTTGTAGCAACGACAACAGTACCCATGAATGGCGGCCATTCACTCGTTTAAAGAGCATTTTTATTGCAAATGCAAAACGCTTTCGACCCGCTTATCTTGCGATTTCAAATGCGTTGCGTCGTGTTGCTTACTTGGTAATAATGTCGACGATTGCAATTCAACTTCAAGTCTACGCGCAGCAGACAGCGCAAAGTTAAACACATTATACAAACATTTTATCCCTTATTTCTTTGACCGTGTTACTGTATTGGTGGCCGAACGTCATTAGCGCATAGCCGCAGATCGTCCCGTAGTGCTTTAACTATAGTAAAATCATAAAAATGTGATCCGGTTTCTCCCCATTCGTAGTTGAACAAGTGTTTCGTTGGAGGGTTTTAATTTTCAGATTCCAAACAGTAAAATTTAGGCTTAGGCTTAGGCTTAGACTTAGACTTAGGTGAAACAGCAGGATCGCATTTTTTTATTTTTACTATAGGTAAAGCATTACACCAGGAAAAGCAGTAACCGGATTAAGGGTAAAAACCGGAGCAGGACTAGTTCCGGCTATGCGCGAGTCCAGGTTTGCAATCTTCAACGCGCCCATGATGGATATGAACAATTTCGGCTGATTGCGACGCGTCACCGGCGGCGGAGGAAGCGGCGCGGCGGATTACATGTATCGAGATCAGCAGCCGTTCGACGTTTCAATAAGTGGCGACAGTTGATACGACAACAGCGGTCTTCCGATGCCGCCACCTAGAGGTTATGCGTCCAGCGTTATCAGAGGTCAATAGTAAATTTAAAAAATGAATTGCAAAATCGCTGGTTTCAGCTGTTTTTTTTGTTTCGCAATGAATGATCTTGGCAATCTTGTCAAATTGATAAGTTGTATTTTAGTGTTCATTTGTAGAATACATTACGTCGCGAACAAACTGGAATTTGCCATTCCGAAAGCAATTGTCGGTGCCGTTTTGGGCAAGAGGGGACGAAATTTGTTGGAATTTAAAACTACAGGTGGCGGTGCCGAAGTCGAAGTTTCAAACAGGGGCCAATACGTTCCTGGTAAATGACAAGCAATCGAAACACGATATTTCGTCGATATTAAATTGGTTTGGGTGAAAAACTTATTTTACGTGTGTATATAAAAATTGTTGCTTGAATTTCATTCTCATATTTTTATCTTGTTTGGTGCTTCTTCATTGATGTCTAAAAATTGTTTCATAGTTGTCGTTTTCTGTAACTTTTTCGTAACAGTTTTATTTTTAACGTTAGTCTCTTTATTTAAAACAAAATTTTGTGTTAATAGATATAAGTAGTTCTTTTTTGTCGAGTTACGAAAATTTGTCAGTTATTTGTCGTCAGTTGTATAAATGCTTGCATAAAACATGAACAGGTTAAATTGAGAATAACAATGACTATAAGATCGGTTCGTTCAGCAAACTAAAATGACACTTTACGCACGCGGCAATTCATTTTTCTTGTTTTCCGTCGTTGGAAACGGTTGTTTTTCGATTCAGTGCTGTTTTACTAATTATTTTACTAAAAAGTGTTAAAAATGAATTCGTTAATGGTCTTTGCTATTTTATTGTTCCTTGTCGTATTTGGTAACGTGTCGTACTGTGAAACAATAATGGATCCGCCGAACCCCGCAGAAATACCGCCGAACCCCGCCGACGAACCCGAAGAACCAAAAAATCAGCCTGAAACGACCGCCGACGGGTCAATTTCTGTAACCACATCACAAAGCGTCGTCGTGCCGATACTCGTCGCCGTAATTATCACTAGCATTGTGCTCGTCATCGGATTCGTCATTGGAATTTTGATCATCACTCGCAAACGTAAAAGAAAACAAATAAAGAAAGAAACGTCGTAAATTTATAATTCATTCCTAAAAGATGTTTAATACATAGTTGTGTTGAATTCGTTTCGTACGTTTTCGAATTGCTTTTTTCTGTTTTCTACTTGCTTTTTGAGAATTTTCTGTTTTATGATATTAATAAAGTTGCAAATTTTATGATTCATGTTTTTCGCCTTTATCACTTGAAATTTGCAGCAAAACGCGCCGTTGCATTCGTCTTATCAGTCGTTTATTTAAAACGACCAGTTGTGCATTTAAAAAAGCTGAAAAATTCAACAAAATTTAGTCGATATGAGCCAAAACGACGAACCGTACGTGTAATTGGTTTTTAACTATCGATTAATTTTTAAATTCATTATATAATTATATAAACCGTTTTTAAGCGATTATATATTCAAAATTTTGCTGATCGGCGACGCCGGCGTTGGGAAATCGAGTCTTATGCGAAGATTTTCGGTAACAAAATTGAAATTACTCGAAGTACATGAAAAAACGTCGTTTTCTTCATTTTTTTAGGACGATTCTTACTCCGAAGGAAATTTCAGCACGATCGGCGTTGATTTCGTACGTTAAGCGTGTTAATTTCGAAATCGTAATCAAAACTTTCTCATCCCTGTTTTTTGTAGAGAATTAAAACGATTCGAGTCGATGGAAAAGTTATAAAATTGCAAATAGTAATTGAAATCGATTTCGACACATTTCAGCAAGTTTTCCGACAGAAATTTTGTTTTTTTTTCAGTGGGATACTGCTGGTCACGAACGGTTTCGAGCTGTAACGTACAGCTATTACAGAGGCGCTCACGGAATCATTTTAGTGTACGATATAACGAAAAAGGTGTCATCAATAGATTTGAAAGCAAAACGAATTTCCGATGTAAAAAATTCGTGTTTCAGGATACTTTTATTAACCTACCAAAATGGCTTGAAGATGTCAAGAAATTTGCTCAACCCGGTGTTTGCATGATGATTGTTGGGAACAAATGCGATATAAACGATAATCGCCAAGTCGAACAGAGGGCAGCCGAAGTAAGCCATGAGGGATGATGTTCGCTACAGTCACTGAACAAAAAACACTGAAAAACATGAATCATAAAATTTGCAACTTTATTAATATCATAAAACAGAAAATTCTCAAAAGCAAGTAGAAAACAGGAAAAACAATTCGAAAACGTACGAAACGAATTCAACACAACTATGTATTAAACATCTTTTAGGAATGAATTATAAATTTACGACGTTTCTATAGTCCTTTAACAACTATAGTCATCGAGCAACCATAGTTACGGATATCTTGCTCTACGGATTTGTTTTTCTTCAGATTTTCAGCAGAGAACATCATATGGAATATTTGGAAACTTCTGCTAAAAATGCAGCGAACGTTCATCAAGCATTCACGATGCTATCAGGAAAAATCAAGACGCATGTGCAGGCGAAGTCCGACGCTGAACGTGCTTCTTTTAGTAGCACGCCGACCATAAATGTTTCCTCAACGAAAGAAACGAAACAAAAAAGATCTTGTTGTTAAAAGTTTTTCACCGTTATTAATTTTATTATCCGTGTATTGCAAACAACAAATTAAAATTTATTTTTGTGTCATAGGTAAGTTACGTGCGAAGCTGTTAATCGGATTCTTTCAAATCATTCAAGTGTTGTTTAATTGCTGCGTCGGTTTCGTTTCTGTCGCCGCCGTAATATTCCGAGGCGTATTTGCGAAACGCCTCGTCATTATTTTCCAAACAGAAATTTCTATCCTTCTTCGAAAGGACAATCAATTTCAAATAACTGTTAAACGCAGTGGTGCATTTACCAAAGGCCAACTTTTCTTTGTTTTTTAAGCAAAAACTAGAAACGCAAAATGTCCGTCATCAATGAAAGACCAGACTTGTAGAGTTTCGACTAATGTTCAGTGACAATAGGTGTGTCCAGTACTATAGTTGTACAGCGACTATACATGTAGTTGAGTACTTCCGAATTTTTAACAATTATGATTTACTTGTTTCCTGGGCCGTACCACAGTTTCTTTAGAATGTGGCGAGCAGCGCAACATTTGCACAAATCTTTTTTGTCATCGGTAATATTTCTGCACATGATTCTCAGAATAACTCGATCCTTATTGCAAGCGGGCTCGAACGCCTTCGGCGCTTCATGAACATCTGTTCAAAAATCATTCACTTAATGTCATCAAGTTTCGTGAGTTACAAGGACAAGAAAATACAGTACCTGCTGAATTGGATCGAATTACAAAAATTCCCAAAGCAACCAAAACTATGCACACTGAAGCAGCCATTTTTCAAGAAGCGTCAGTATATTTGATTTCATTTGGATTTTTTTCATTTTCTACAAAAGTTATCCATTTTATCCTTTTGAGCAATTTTTGTCATTCATGTTTCATATTTAAAACACTTTATGAACATTTGTTCAGGCGAAACGGGCAAAATTCTAAAATCATGAATTGCACCAAAAAATACATCTTTCAGGCGTTTTGAAACTATATTTTTAGTTTCTAAGAATGTTTTACTGGTTCCAAAAATTACTCGTAAGAAAAAAACAATTATTTCGTTCTAACAAAATTATTAAAATGTTACTGTCCCACTGCGAAGATACAAAAATAAATAAATATAAACAAGAAAACGAGCAGGAAAATCGTTTGTAAGGAGTAAAACTTAAAAAAGAACAAAAAATTGTAAAAAGAACAATAACAAAACTACATTTCGTATAATTGGCCGAAAAGACGAAACTGGACAAAAAAATGCTCTCGAAAAGGCACGAATCATGTAAAATATAGCTAACAATTGGCACGAAACGAATAATAAAGGCACCGCACCGTACAGTTAAAAGTTAAGCAAATTTATGCAAGATATTTTTTCGATAAGGCACCTAAAAATAAAACTTAACAAAAAACACTCAAAAAAAGTAAAAAAAACGTTAACGGTTTAAAAAGTTGACCTATCGTACGACAAAAAGCACCGAAAAGCTTTCTAAAATACTCGTCTGAAGCGAATAAACATTTCTAAAAGAAGGTGGGCGGGGGTTCGGCGAAAATTTGAGCTCCCACAAAACAAAATTGTGATTACAAAACGTTCATTTTTCAGTCCAAATCTATGCTCGAAACCATTCGCATTTTGGTAGCCAGAATCATTGCACACACGAACGAAAACGAAAACGCAAAAAATATAAAAAACACGAAACAAAGCAAAAAACGCAAAAAATTCGCCCGAAATAATAATAAAAAAATTTAAAAAAAATTGTTTATCCAATCACAAATCCGATTCACCATACAAATGATTGCTAAATGTAACATAATCGTAACATCCCGGCCCGCCGCCTGATCCGCGGTATTGCGGCATTTTTTGGACGCAGTATTCGGCTTGATCGGGCGGCAATTCTCTTCGCAATTCGTCGGCCGTGATGAAGGGCTAAAAAAACAAAAAATCGGTACTGGCCAACTATACTCACTAACAGATAAAAGAACTATAATCTATAAACAACTATAATCATTGACAAACTACAGTCGCTGGACTATTTTTTTTTACCCGTCCACCGGCCAAAATTCTGAACGACTCGATTATTTGCTCGGCACTATCACTGTCTAACGTTTCGCGCGTCATGAAATCTAAGAATGCGTCGAATTGCACTCTATCAGTTCGATTCGGATCGACGATAGTTAAAATGCGTTGGAATTCCATATCACCCTGAAACGCGACCATTCACGACTAGAAATAATCGAAAAATGAATCAAAAAAGACGTTATAATATTTACTTCTCGTCCAGGTTTGATGTTGTAACCGATCGATATCAGGCAAGATTTAAATTCTTCGGTTTGTAGTCCGGTTCGACTCTTGTCGAAATGATTATAAGACGCTCGAAATTCGTTCAGCTGTTCGTCGCGAATACCTTTACTGTCTCTGGTGAGGATCTAAAAGTGTCAAAAACGATAACACATTGAGTTTAGTAAATAACCATAGTTTTTAAGTGGCTACAGTTTTCCAAGGACTATAGTTACATAAAGACTATATAGTTGTACAGTGACTCGCCTGGTTCTCGATTTCGTTCGTTGTTTTGTTAATACTGGTTATCAACGTTTCCCAACCGACTCTCAACGTTTCCATTGTGTATCGAGTAAATGGATTTTCGAATATATAATTTTCTTGTAGTTGTTGATTGATTCGTTCGAGATCGTCCAAGTTCTGTTTATACGTCTGGACCGATCTCAACAGGTCGCTGAGACGTTGCAAGTGCGACTCCAACGAACCGCGGCCGCCCAAGGCGATCGTCGCCACGTTCTCCAATTGTTGTTCCAACCAAGGTCCGACGACGTTCGCCTTTTCTGCGAACGTATGACGGAAACGATCGTTAGCTGAAAATCATTGAAATTAGCTCGATTCCGGGTCAAAACTCGAAACGTAACGCGACTATAGTTGTTGAATAACTATAGTTGTCCAGGTGAAGAGTTCTGTGATTATAGTTGTCCAGTGACTCTAATAACGAAGAAATAGTTTTGCGAAAGTGTTTTCGAGCCGATTACATTGTTGGCGCATCAATTCCTGTTGCAATTGCGAGTCGCGACGCGGCACCAACTGTTGGACTTCTTGCCATTTATTGTGCACTTCGGCACCGCTCATGTCGCAGTATGGGTTGTTCAACACTTCGCGCGATAAATTATTCGATTCCAATAATCGAACGATTTCCTGTTCGATGCTCATGATCGAACGGAATTCTTGATCGGCCTCGCCCAAAGTCGCCTTGAATTGATCGTGAGCGCGCGACAAATTCTAAACGCAGATAAGCAGGTAGGTAGTACGGTCACACTGTCGCAGAGAATACTGTAGCGATACTCAGGCGACCGAAACGAATATGACGAAAACTTCTCGCCCTTACAGTACCGTACAGTAATCCGAGGCTATGATATCCACTTTGAGATAGATTAACTCAATTCCTACTTGGATTTCTTCCATCGTGTGTACGATGAACATATCCTGTAAATCTTCTCGCGCGCCATCGAGCCAATTGTTGAACGGCTGAAAGATAAATGATTACTCAACCGAACCGAATAAAACAAAATATCTCGTCCGAAAAAAGCGAATTCTCGACCGAAAAAGGAAACTGTCCGCAAAATACATGAATAAAAAAATTACAGCGGCGCGTTTGGCGAATTCCAAATGCAAAGCGTCGATGCGTTCCATCAAACGCTCGGCTTCTTCCAAGTTCGTGCGACGGCGTTGAGTGAGCATACCCAAACGATCCCACTGATCGCAAATGCGTTGGCAACGCGAGTTCACCGTGCTGATGTCGTGATACTTCAACGTACTGAAAAACAAAAACCGTGTGGTCTATCGCACCGAATCCAGTCGAAAATGAATCCGAAGAGTCTACTTTAGTTCTTGAGCGATGGCGGCAATTTGCTCAACGCGATCTTGATGAGCGGCCAAATCGGATTCGAAGGCTTCATGACGTTTACGCAAGGCTTTCAATACGTACAGCTGGCTGCTGCGCCAATCCTGCGACTGTAGCATTTCCTCTTTGCCGTTGGACCACTCCTCGTGGATGGCGCACTTTCGACGAAACTTTTCAGCCAAATGTTCCAATCGTTCGAGTCTGAAACGAGCCAATTGTTGATTCATACGTGGCACCATCAAACGCAGTAGCGTCCATCAAACTATAGTTCATTGGACAACTATGGTTGATCACAAACTATAATCTCACGTCACCTCATCATTTCCGACAATAGCCATTCTTCGAAACCTTTCTCCGAATTTTCTAAATTCTTCCAAGCGCCGTTTATGTCCTGAAAATCAACGAAAACTAGTTCGAAAATGATTCTTAGGGGTAAAAACGTGAAAGGCGTTTCGTACAGTTATCAATCGACCTTCCGACGGTAAATAGGCCGGACGATTGGACAAACGTAGTTTCGTTTGCAACGTATTGAAACTCGTTTCCAAACGACCTTTCTGCTCGATTCGCGGAGGTTTTTCTCGTCGTCGATAACCGCGGAAATCCTCCAATTTGCGTTGCGTACCGGGTAGAGTTCCGTCGGTGGTACGATTTTGCAACCACGGCTGCCATCGGCGAATCCATTCAAGTAACTAAATTCGACAAAAAATGGTCAAAATTTGCAACGATTCCATCATGAAAACTGTTTCAAGTAGAAAATTGTGGAACTTTGTTTGAATCTGTTTCGACACTAAAATATTCAAATCTAGCTCATTTTCGGTGCATAAAACCTGTTATTAAAGGTGTCAAAAAACGATTTCAACTTACGTCCGAGGCCAAACGCTCGTACTCTTCCATGAGTCGTTCATTTTCT
>JAQGBA010000131.1:0-62461 GCA_034698125.1 Prionchulus punctatus | reverse complement strand
TCCTGGAAGTACAGGTCATTCTGGAACTACAGTTGGACATCCTGGAAGTACAGGTCATTCTGGAACTACAGTTGGACATCCTGGAAGTACAGGTCATTCTGGAACTACAGTTGGACGTTCTTGAACTATAGTTGGGAATTCTTGAACATTCTGAACTACAGCTGAGCATTCTCGAACTATAGTTAGACTTTCTTGAACTATAAGTGAACATTCTTAAATTATAGTTAAACATTCCTGAACTATAGTCGCACATTCTCGAACAATCGGTGGATATCGTGAACTATAGTTGGACATTCTTGAACTATAGTTGGATGTTCTTGAGCGATAGGTGGACATTCTTGAACTACAGTCGGACATCGTTGAACTAGTTGAACTAACTATTCTTAAACAATAGTTGAGGTCTGTTTTAACTATAGTTGGACATTCTTGTTTTCTAGTTTTCTTTTTGAAACTATCGACGGACATACTGGAAATACAGTTGGGCGTGTTTTAATTATAATTGGACGTTCCTGAACTATTTGTGGACATTCTTGGACGAATGTGGACATTCCCGAATAGTTGGACATTGTTGAACTATAGGAGAACTTGAACTATTGTTGGACATCCCGAACTATAGTTGAACATATTGCACTACTAAAGGTGGACATTCCTGACGTTCTTGATCGTTCTTGATAGTTGGACGTTCTTTAACTACAGACGTACCCATAAGAGGTAAATATTTGGAAGTCGTCGGCATTTGATTGGAGAGTGTCATCAAAAGCACGGACATGGCCAACAGTGTGCCGATGCCCAGGTTCACTTTCTCCTTTCGTTCGCCCGAACTCGAATCCGGACTGAAGAAGCCGACAAACGCCACGAACGTTATGATGAACGCCGGAATGATGAGATTGATGATATAAAACAACGGCTTGCGTTGGATGATAAGGCGAGCTTGCAACACAGAGAACGGATTCACGCAACATTTGTAGACTTCCAATTCTCTGAACATTTTGAATTCGACTATAGTCCATTCTTGATTCTCGATGAATTCACCCATCTCGACGTCCGTGTGCTCGGGGAAGTAGTCGATGCCGGTGGCGTCGTATGTCCAGCTTCCTGCAAGAAAAGTGAAGTTGCTGCCGTTCTATAGTTGATGTAGAACTACAGTTGTTGTTGGACTACACGTTGGTTGCTATCTGATAACACATGCTGTAGTTGTTTATGGAAGGCTATAGTTTCTGTTGAACAATGGTCACTGTTGGAGTACAGTTGACCAATGGACTGTAGTTGCTACTGTATAACACAGAACTTGTTGTAACTATAGTCGCTAGCTGCAACAGCAGTTGCCACTCACCGAAAGTTAAGTTGCATTCCTGGCGATCGAATGGAAAGTAGAAAATGTTCATATGGCAAGTGAATTTATACAAGGCCGGATAGCGAAACATCATCCGACTAGTTTGTTTCTCACTCCTCACAACGATACCCGTCCAACGTTCAGAGTGTTCCCTGACCATTTCCAAACTGTAGAAAAAAAACAGATAGTACGGTCCCGCAGTTACAGTATTCAACAGTTACAGTACACCTGTTGAACAAGTAAGTGTCAGGCAACCAGACTTGTTCGTGCGGCACAATGGCCGAGGCTATCTCGCCGTAATCCTGAGGATCCCACGAAATGAATTCGTCCTTCCAACTTTGGGCCATCCATATGTACAGTTGCAGAAATTGACTGGGTTCGTTCTAAATTCGGCACAGAAAACGCGTCACGCAAGCAAAAAATCGTCGCTGGATATCGAGCTTGCGTACCACTTCTAGGATTTGATACAAATGTATTTGTACAGTAACGTTGACCGTCTGCCGATGTTCGACCACCGGTCGGACCCTCCTATCGTACGACGAAAAATCGAGTATATCCCTAATTAATCTCACGTGATCCTTGGTTATTTCGGGCATAGTTACTCCGCAAGCTATGAATCCGACTATGAAAACAAAATTCAGCGCAGTTAATCTCACTGGCTAGGGCGTTTTATTGGTTAAATAATTAATTTTCCAATTTACCTTTAAGCAAAAGTTGAAATAATAAATATAAGGTGGGGTGATGAAACATCACTGGTCAAGTCGATATTTTTGTTTTCCGATTCTGGTACGCGACCATAATAATAATCCTGCAATGCAGCTGAAAAACGACTGTCTATCGAAAAAGTACCCGCTATAAATGTCGAACCGAGCAAAAAAAAAGAAACGAGCGAGCCGCTTTGAAGAAAAGCGAAGACAAGAAAAATATTCGCCAATACCAATAAATATTTATTCAGTAAAAATACACGAGAGAAACCCATATAATACTTTTTAAAACATAAAACCCTTCATCGGCCACACTTCAAAATGACACAAAATGGAAGAAGCGACGAAACAATCAAAAAAACCAAACACTTCAAGCTTTTAACAAAAAAAGGGAGAGGAGTAAAGTCGTTTCGAAACAAAAAAAATTGATTAGACACGCTCCGAAAAGAGCAATTTCCGAAACGACTGGACCGAAAAGAGCAATTTCCGTACTGTATTACAATATTGGTGGATAATGACCCTGGCCAATCGCGAACATGGTCAAATTATGTAAAAAGTATATAAAAATAAAAATAATCCCTGATTTTCTCACTTTATGTCCAAAAAACTACAGTACGTACACGAAAAAGAAAAAAATGCACTCGGGAAGTCTTACAAAAGAATGGCTCGCTAGCTCGCTCGCAAGCAAACTAGCTCCACTAGCTCGCTAGCTTTAACGAGCTAAACGTCCTGCTGTACGAATATACCCATGAAACAAATGATACACGTAACGCTGAGCGCAATAAACGTGAAAACAATTAATAGACAACGGTCCAACAACGCCGCCAACCATTCCCATTCCAATTGCATCATTTCTGTTTCCTCTTTCGAGCGTATGTACTCGTTTAATTGCAGCAATTGCCTTTGAATATGTTTCAATTGACTGACCAGGTTCTCGTCGGCGCCACCGCCGCCGCCGCCCAACGAACCGTAGTCGGGCTTCTCTTTCGTCGGCGTAATCAAACGTAATTTTCGACTACTATGATGTTGATTGTTCAAATTGTGATCGTGATCGTTTAGTATGTTGTTGTCGTATTGGCTACGTTCGCTCGGCGCTAATATCTCGATGGAATTAGCCAGCGGCGTGTGCAAGTCTGGCTCGTATTGCTAAAGAGCGAAGAAAGTAATTAAATCTGTATAAAAAACGAGAAAATCGCTCGTTCAACGCTGCAACTCGCATTTTTAGAGCTACATGCGCTTTTCTAGCTCTAAAACTCGCATTTTTGCGTTTAAAGCTCTAAAACTCACTTTTCAGCTCTGAAACTCGTTTTTTTCGACCTAAAGTTGTTTATCTAGCTCGGAAACGCGCGAAAAAAACAACGAAAGTTGCCGAAATTGAGTTTTCGCGCTCAATTTGTTTGAAAGCCCGAAAGCCTTTTCCGACAGGAAAGTACTTTTCAATAATTAAGGCCGCTAATGAGAAACTATTGAAGTTGATGAGAGACGCGTCGATCTTGTTTTGGAGCTTTCCGATAGCAGTAATTGTAAAACCTGAACACCAACGAGGAATACAATTCTGCAAAATTTTCTAATCAGTCGTAAAAGGCTTTCGGGTTAGTGTGGGGTGTGTTTCAACGATGAAAACAACATACTAAAAACAAAATTCCCAACTGGACGTGAACCCAAGCAAACGAATACCAGAAACAACAAAGCTCTCTGAAGCTTGTTTCATTTTCTCTCCCTCTAAAACAACCCTGTCAATTATTCAAGGTTTTAAATTTTTATTACTCTTCGCCAATCCTGTCGAGAGAGAGAGACGCGAATTTCTGGAGGAAAAAGTACCTACTACAGTTGCGAGAGTACTTTCGAAGTACTTTAACTAATAATATCGTTAGGTCCCTGTAGTGCACTGTCCGGGTTACAAATTATGCTAGAGTACAGTAGAGAAGGTTACGTTGCAAAAATTACAATTAGTAAAACTGGTCATGTTTCCGGGTGGAAAAACAAAAATAAATTTACATTCGAGTGATGATGATGTACATTGTCGTTGCATTTCGACCATTTCCGATATCCGGCCAAACCGGTGGGCATCTTCATTCGGACGATGGCCGCTATGTAAACGAAGAATATTTTCCTCGCCAATTTCGGTACGGGATGACCGTAATAACCCTTCTTCTGTATCATAATAATAATGGCCGTCATAACGGTGGCCGCCGATATCAGTAAAATCACGCTGAGATAGAACCAACCTTAGAAAAACAAACAAAAATTCTGCAAGAAAAGTCAGCTGACTTGAAATCAGATTGTAGAAAATTGCGACCGATTTAGCAAAAATGCGAGTTGAATTGTAATGAAACGATGCTTTCTAAGTTGAAATCCAAATTGATTTCATGGAAATCGAAGAAGATTTCACGGGAAACCATAACAATTTCCTGGGAGAGGGTCAAGGAAATCGGTGCTGATTTCGTGAAAATCGGTGAAGATTTCAACTAAATCGGAGCTGAATGCGCGGAAATCGAAGACGATTTCGCGTAGCCAAATTACCTATAAGTGGCACGAAATTGGACGTTGTTGGCATCTGATCGGATACCATTAGCAATAAAATGGACATGGCCAACAATGTTGTTATGCCCAGGTTGACTTTCTCCGTTCGCTCGCCATTGGTGCTCGCCGGCGAGAAGAATCCGACGAACGATATAAGTGTGATAATCAAAGTTGGCACGACTAAATTCACTAAATAATGCAGCGGCTTGCGCTGAATGACTAAATCGCAAATCAACACCGAAAACGGTATGACGCAACACTTGTACTTTTGCAACTGTCGAGTGCAAGTGAAAGTCATCACACGCCATTCTTCGCTCGGAATGAAATCGGACATGATCACGTGTTCGGTGAGCGGGAAATAGTCGATGCCCGCGGCGTCGTACATCCACGAACCGAAATACATTTGGCACCGTTGTTTATCGAAAGGAAAATACAATATATCCATATTGCACGTGTATCGATATATGGCCGGATATCGGAACGCGACCACTGCGGCGTCGGTTTTATTGGCCGGCATCGTTAAAACGATGCTAATCCATCGTTCCGTGTTTTCGCGTACCATTTCCAAGCTGAAACGCGAAACAGTGTCAAAAACGCACAAATTTTTCGCTGAAAAACTAAATATTTGCTCCGCGAGCTCAAAATCGCGCAAAATCTATTCAAAAGGCTCAAAAACGCAAAAATTTGACATTAGAGGAGGTAAAAGTACGTAAAAAACGCTTGAAAACAAATTAGCAAAGCGAAAGTGGGAAAAAACTTTGATTATGATGGAATAGTAGGTTAAAATTCAAAATTTCTGTTCGTGACTCGATGTCATTACATATTTCGACGATATTATTGTTTTTGCTTTCTCTCAGTCTACACTCGAGTATCGTTGACTGTGCGACGCTAGCTAGTGGCTTAGTTGGCAATTTTAATTAGCGACGGACGGCGTCAAATATCTTACAGCAGCTGATATTCTGACACATGAACATGCATTTATACATGGACGTGTAATATTCATTTTTCATTTCCATAAACCGACTTACAGTAATCGTCTAACAAACAGCATGTTTACGAAAAGTTTCCTCTTCGAATTGTAAAATCGCTTGAAAGCGAGCAAGACAGGGCAATTAATTGCATAAAATAATAAGATTCCTCGTTAAAACTGATAAGTAACACGAAAAATGTCTCAAAAAGGTCGAAAACAAAGAAAAACCAAAAATAGAAATGTTAAATGGTGAAACGCGAAATTTACCGATTAGCGAAATAATTACACTGTTTTTACCTATTGTAGAGGTAAGTGTCGGGCAACCATACTTTGTCGTACGGTATGACAATAGAATCCAAACCGCCGTAATATCCAGGATCCCAAGCGAGAAATTCGTCTTTCCATTTCTGTTCGACCCACATGTACAAAGCAACGTGCTGGTTACGTTCATTCTAAGAACCGCGAATACCAACTATAGCGACTTTTATTATCAACTATAGTTGACTTCATTCGCCACATGTAGGCGCGCAATTATCGAATGAAACATCAAATATTGTGGGAAATTTTTGTTTGAAACATCAACTTGATGGACAATTTCGTGAAGTCGTTTTTGTCACTTACAACGTCGACGATTTGATATAAATTCATCCTTATCGTTACGTTAATGGGTAATGAATAATTCGCCACCGGTCGAACTCTAGAATCGTAATCCAACCTCTCGGTCATATCTCTGACCAGTCGTTTCGGCCAAAATGGTTTGCCCGGTTCTTCAACGGCCGCGGTGACTAGAAGACAAAAAAACGGCTAGCGATAAAAGAAACGACTTAAGGTCGTTTTTTGCAGCTCATCGACGTCGCGTCGGCGTCGATGCGGGAGATAAATTAGATTAATGGTAAAATAAATAAAAAAACAACATAACAATTCGGATTTAATTACGTTGAGCGGCTTCGGTCGACGACCGGTGGTGATACAGCGAGAATAAGAAAGTACTGCGGACTATCAATCTAATCAACATGGTCGCTGACTGGCTAGTTCCTAATCAACAACCATTCCGAGTCCGATAAGCTAGCTAACATCCACCAAAAAGTGTATAAATTATCCGGAACCCAGTCGAAATCAAAAAGAGACCCGCTGGCTCGACGTCGGCACGTCGAATATTACGTGGACGATCGTGATCCGTGTCGAAGATTACGAACGTTCCGACGTCCTAGTCGTCGTCGTCGTCGTCGTCGCCAGTCGTGCCAATGGATCCGATAGTTTGGAGGAGAGGGTTTCGAATCTCTTCGGCACACCTGGGAAATGTTGCCGCTGAGTAACGTTCGTTGTCGTAGTCGTCGGACGACGAGTCGTTTCGAATATACGTTTCGCTTGTCATCTACGGTTTATATAATAATATTTTTCCTGAAAAGCGAAAAAGAAAGCAAGGGAAAAAGAGTTTCCATCGATTTGAGCGAGAAAAGTTTCGAAATAGGACTAATTATCGGTCTGTAGACAGTTCGAAACGACTTTCAACGTTTTGCAACTTGCGGACTTGGGAAAATCTCAGAAAACTCTTAGAAGACTCGCAGAGACTCATCGACGAAGTCTTTGATAACTCGCGCAATCTTTTTTTCGAAATTTCGGGCAGAGTTTGTGAAGACTTGCTTGAAGACTAGATCAAGATTCGCGAAAGTCGCGAAGACTTTCGTTAATCCGAATCTTCATTAACAAGCGCAAAGACTTTTGGTAATGTGTGAAGGTTTGCAAACACTTTTGTTGACTTGCGAAGGCATTTTGACACCTTCCCTAAGACTCTTTGAAGACTTCTGAACACTATTTGAAGTCTCGCCAGGTATTTTCGAAGGCATACAGAGGCTATTCGATGGTTTCCTAAGACCCGCTGAAGACGTGCGAAGATTACTTTGATATCTTACAATGTCTCTTTGATGACTTACGAAGACTTGCAAAAATTCTTTAAAGACGTTTGAAGACTCTTTCAAGACTTTTGAACACGACGAAAGTGTTTGAAAGATGAAAAGAAAGCCGACGTTGGAACACTAGTCGATGACTAACTCTCGAATACCTGAATTTCATAAATGCGTAGCCGGGTAGCGTAAATTTCTCATGCATTATTCGCTTTTGATAAACAATAAAGGACACGCAGTTCGGTTTGTTATTGGAACTCAGGTATTAATGATTACAATTTCGGACATTATCGACGCCTACGACTAGACTACCGAGAACTTCGTACACGAATCCCTCGACGATACTCGGAATCTGATTATTCGTTAAATCTTGCGCAAAAATTATTTAACCACGGTTCGTAGACCGTCAACAACGCCGAAGTCTGCCGATCTTTATGAAACAACAAAATCTGCCGGATGATAATTTTCGAAAGCTTCTTCAAATTGAATTTTTGCCCGGATTCCTCGGCCTAAAAAGAGTTTAACTAACTTTCGTGCGTTATTACATTCATCGTCGTAAGTTTTTTTTTTCGACTGAGTTAGTTTTGATACATGTTTCGAGAGAATTAGCGAAGAAATCTCGGCTAGCTAGCTGGCAAGCTCGATACTTTTTTTTCTCATGCAAGTGTTGAAGAATAGTTCCATGAACGAATGAGCGCGTACTAGGGAGAAAATTTCGTTGAAACTTTTTATGCATAAAATTGATAGTCAATAAAACTTTTTTTTAAACGACCGACAGTGGGCGCCTAATTGCGTCAAGTGGCGACGTTTTTTTTTTTATACGCTCACACCCTCATCAATCTCTTTCGATGGGTAAACATTTTGCAATAGCGAAAATATTTTCGTCTTACATTGGTGAGCGTAGTAAATTGGTTGAGATTTCCTCAAAAATGATTCATTCTAAGTAAATATTGGCATTAATGTGAAAAAAACGGCTCAATTTGGCAATCGAGGCGATTTTCTCGACAAGTCGCTTGCTAAGCAAGTTACGCGTATGCGTAAGTTGCACAAGCTGCAATACTGATAGCTAAGATATTATAAGCTCATGTGTACATAAACGAACGCTAAACTCATGCTTCTGCAAATAAACAATGCTAACAAAGTCAACATAGTCAACTGTGGACGTGTTAGCTAATGAGCTAGTGAACGGATGAAGACTCCTCAGGATTTTTGCAAGGATAAACTGGCAAAATACTAAACATGGCATTTATTTACTTTGGCATTTACAACTTTACAACTTTGGCATTTATTTACTTAAAAATGCTTACCTGTTGCAAATAAACAATGCTAACAAGGAAAACACGTGCCTGACTAATGAATTACTGGATGGATGAAGATTCCTGAAGAGTTCCTCTAACAAGCAAGAATTCGCACGTAGCGCGGTGAATTATGGCGAAAAAGAGCAAAAGCTTTTCTTTTACATAAATGTCTTTGACGACACGCTTTTTATAGACTATAGACGAATATGAATTCCACGAATGATCGCCTCAAACCGTAAAAATGAAAATCAATCATGATGTTTTTCTTCTTACTCCAGCGCTAGTTAATGAGAGCTTAAAACTAAAATTTGGTTTAATCGCGGAGGAAAAATGATCATCGTTTGTGATAAAGGAGGGAGAGAAAAAAATGAAGTGTTTCAAAATGCAATTCATCCTCGTCGCCTACGATAATGATGATTTTTCAGCAAAACGTAGAAAGTTAATTTGCGACCCAAGACGAACGACGATGATGATTAAACGGGCTCAATTAAAAACAAAGCTCGCGCCCGTTTATAGCTAGGAAAACAGGGAAACGAGCTAAAATTATGACTGACTTTGAACGTAGCGTTGCATTTAGTGACTCAAGCTAGACGTACAGTAAGTCGGTAAATCAAATTTATAAGCCGCATATATCATTAACAACGCCCTGGAGGATCTGAAAAACATTTAGATTCATTACAAGTCGTTTCAACTTTTCGAAACTATCTGTCAATCTATCAAGTAGAAAAGATTAGATAGTGGGCTTTAGGATGCAATTTTCTAGTTTTTTTATCGCATCATAAAAAAACGATTTCGATTTTCTTATTGGCTGTCGCGGAGAAAGTTTTTTTTTACTCCGAACAGGGACGTGCCAATAAAAATCCCGAATGGAGATTGATGAGTTTTCTTCAAATTATAAGTAACCTTACGTGACAAGATATGTTTTTTTTCGCTTGACAAAATGCAGCAGTTTTTTTACAGGCCGAAATAATTTGATATTAAATATTTACCATCGGTGCAGAACTTTAATCAAATTCGCCAATAGTTGCCGAACTATAATCTAACAAAGTCCTGAACTGTAGTCCAACTATAGTCCTGAACTATCGTCCAACTATAGTCCGGTGTATAAACATGAACTACAGTCCAGTAATATAAGTAAAAAGTAGCTAGTGACCAAGTAGCGCATAATTACCTGCTCATCAAATAATTGACGATAATATATTCTTCTAAAAGCTTTCGAACATAAATGTCAAGGAGCACGACTAGACGGATGGATTAACAAGCTACCTATGCGGACTACCACCAACAAGCAGGTACTCGACAATGGCAACTTTGAAAATTAATGATAAAAAGTTTGTCGAAATCGAACCAACTGTTTGTAAGTCGCGGCAGAGAAAATTTCATTTTTAACCTTTATAACAGCTGTGTAACATAAAAAATGTGGGTTTCGTCCAGATTTAACAAATTGATCGCTAAAATTGACGTGACATTCGAATATAAGACAAAAAACGTGCTCGTCAATGCCACACGGAAGAAAATGAACAAGTAAAATGACACTTAATTTTACGAAACAGGCTTATTCTTGAGTTTCTATTTTTGCCCAATTACCGAATTATAAAACAAAAAAACGATCATTTTATTTTTTAAACTTTGCATACGTTTAAAATTTCAGTGATGCGCACCATAAACTAAAAAAATATGACTATCACACTGATAACCTTAACTTGTTAACCATTCACTGGCTATTTTGACATCAGCATTTATATTCTTGGATGGTACCTGCAAATCAAAAATCAAATCAAATTTCACCGATTTGCACGGTTATTGGTTTTGGGAGTACCAAGAATTTGCTTATTTCTTTCCGAGACCACCGGTCAATCCTCCGAGTCCACCGGTCAAACCTCCGAGACCCCCGGTCAAACCTCCTAGTCCGCCGGTCAATCCGCCGAGACCGCCGGTCAAACCACCGAGGCCGCCGGTCAAACCACCGAGGCCACCGGTCAAACCACCGACGGTGTCGGTCAAACCACCGAGACCGCCGGTCAAACCGCCGACGGTGCCGGTCAAACCGCTGGTCAAGCCGCCGACGTCCGGCAAACCGCCGCCGAGGACGCTCTGAAGGCCGGTGGCGCTGCCGACGCCGGAGGCGTTGTTGACCACGTGATTGAGGTTGGTCGATTTACCGAGGATGACTTCGAGGTCCAAAAGGCTTTTATCGTCTTCGAGAACATCTGTAGAAACAAATTTTGCAATTAAATGTGTTGTCCAGTCGATAGATGGCTGCAAAAAAGTCGGATGTAGTTGCAACAAATCGCTGTTAACACAGTGAGGCCTTGCAAATGTCTTAGCAGGCAAATCTTCGACTTACCGTTGACTGTGCCAACTACTTCTTCATTTGCTGTGCCCGGTTTGCCCGATACGCCGACTGTCGACGATCCTTCGGTCGATGGTCCACCGGAGAACGAACCTTCGGTAACAGCGGTGGTTCCGTTGAGTTCGCCGCTGGTCGGTGCCGCCGTGGTATCGTCGTCGGCTTCGGCCGCCGCCTTCTTGCGCTGTCTCATTTCCATCATTTCTCGACGTTCTTTCTGTTCTTGTTGACGCTGTTTTTCGATTTCGTATTTTCGGCGCCAATCGTGAGTGGTGCCCCTGGATGACGAAGGCTGCGCCGTGCTGCTGGAGCCATTGATCAACAATGGACCTTGGGCACCATCGACCGATTCGTCTTGGGCGTTCACAACGAGCATCGCCGCCATCATTGTGCAAGACAATATAAATACAAATTTCGCCATGCTAATTTATCACAGGGAGTTCGATTTGTTCGTTTCGAAGGAATTACACAATGATTTGCTCAATGTTCGGGTAAATCAAAACGCAACCTTATATAGAGTTCCATTTATGCGCGATTATTTGCTCAGCCAGTAACTACTTTTAGTTTCTATTTTATTAATAAAATTCAAATAAAAAGTCGACTTTCATTCGACGACTTCTGATTCAACAAATAGCAGCCGGAAAAGTTGAATACTTCAATTGAAATCAGTCGAACAACTTGCAACTATAGTTGTTGCACACGAGCTGACCAAACACTGGCAAACTACTGTCGGTATTGTTGAAAGAAAAATGGAGACATAATATTTCAGAAAATCAAGTACAGCGCCTGCTGTTTATACATGTTCCTAGATTTCGGCTGGAAGAGTGCTTGATTGTGAAATCGGATTGTTTTTCGTGCTATTTATGCTATTAGATAGTTAATATTGTAGTTTTAGAAATCGTTCAGCCCATAGCTATTTAGGCTGTTAGCGAGACAATATTTTAGTTTCAGGAATCGCGCAGCCACAGTGTTGCATTATTCACAAATCGAATTCATTTGCAATATTGCAGTGCTTATTCGCAAATTGGATTTCTTCGCCTAACATTTTGAAGTCTTGCGCTGAAATTTGTTTTTTGAAAACCTTCTTTTGGAGGTAGTATTTATTAATTTTATTAGAGTTATGAAAGAAAATAGAGACGTAATATATTAGAAAATCAAGTACAGCGCCCGCTGTTTATACATGTCTCTAGACTTCGACGGAAGTGTGCTTGATTATGTAATCGAATTGTTCGCATGTAGGCTGTTAGCTAGTCAATATTTTAGTTTTAGAAATGTTGGCTAGAGGTTGTTTGCTAGATACAATAGTTTAGTTTTGTTCAGCCACAGTTTTGCATTATTAACAAACCGGATTCATTTGCAATTTTGCGGCGTTTATTCGCATATTGGATTTTCCTCACTCATATTTTGAAGTCATGTGCTGAAATTTGTTTCTTTAAATCCTTCTTTTTGAGGTAGGATTGATAATTTTATTACCGGTTTTGTATCATATTAAAATTACCTCGAAATGAATCACGAAACCGAATCGAAAATATAAAATAAAAAAAACGAGAATGTAAAAAACGTAAATCGGACAAGAACAAAACAAAAAAAATCAAAAAAAACTATAAAGCTTCATTTAAAACGAAAAAAGAATCGGCTCTTATGCGTATTGGGTTAAAATTCGAAATTAACTTGATTAACTTGGCGAAGTGGCTGGACTTTTTTCTTCGTTCAAATCGAGAATCTAAAAGGAGAAGAAGAGAGAAAATAAATTTTGTTCGGAAATAATCATTCGGGGTGTATTAGTTTGCTTCGAAATGAACGAATGGTCCTCTTTCAGAGAAGGAAATTTTCTCGAGCTAATTTTATTCTCAAAGATTTTTTTTGCTTGCTTGCTGTAAATCGACGAACTCCTCCAAAGCGTCACCCAAGGAAAAAATGTTACTTAGAGCTATGTGTTTTGTATTTTGGACAATTCTAATAGCTAATTAGCGTGAAAAAATGCAAAAAAATTCGTCTTTCTAGCTAATTATAACTATTCATCTTCACAACTATAGATTCATCTGCAGAATGTTTTAGTGCGTTGAAACAGTGGAGGAATTTGTTTGAGGTTGGATTTAGTGATAAAATTGCTGAAAATCGAGGTAAAAATTTTGATTTACCCAGGAAATCATGATTAATCAGCGTCGTCCTCGCCGTGGCAATAAGTTTTTAAATAATTATATGAACATGGTTTCAGACAGCACTGATCAACGATTCCCTTCTTCGGTCGATGGACCGTATCGTGATCGGGCATGTGAACTAAAAAAATACAAAGTTCGCGAGGATTTCTGCGATATTTTTTGCTTTTTTGAAATCTTACTTATTTGAGGCGCTTTGTAATGGTGCTTGCAAACGTGTTTCATGATTTCCACCAATTTTCGACCGCAAATCCTTATCACCGTTTTTCCGACTACTGCATAATTATGATTCATAATTAGCGTAATTAACAATAAGAAAATAAATCCAAATAAGCTAATTTTCATTATTAGCTCGTTGATATTCGTTTCAACGCATAATAAAAATATGATAAAGTCGAAAATTAGAGAAATTAATCAGTTAAAAATAAAGCCATTATCGAACTATCGAATTTGGCTGATTTCCAATGTTTGAAATCGTGAAATCGAATTGCAGCAGACAAAAACAGGTTTCCATGCAAATTTATGCCTATTGCAAAATATCAAGCTACCTGAAAGTCATTAAATTCGTTCATATTTGAATTTCAAATAGTATATATTATTTTGTTTTTCAAAACCGTAAATCAAATTTTAGAATTTCGCTTCGGAATCATGAAGTCATTTATTGGCAAAAACACAGTGTTTCGATGCAAATTTCCAAATAGCTTGAAAATCAATCAGAAAATCAATTTCGAAAATTACATATTGCATTTATTTGTTTTTTTAGGGTTAACTATAAATGAGATTTTGGAAAAACTAAAAATTCAATCTGTCTGTACCTTTATGTGCCCGTTTTCCTTCAGGAATTTATTTCGTTTTCCAAATTTGCTCGATTCGATAACGAGCCGTACAACTTTACGGCTTGCAATCTACTTTATTTGACAAGGATAATGTGATTGTTTTTTCTGTCTGGAGAACACGAAAATAACTTCGGAAAGCGATCAGAAATCGGTCCATGCGAGGCTTGTTCGCTCCTCAACGAAGTTCCAGTTTTTTTAATTAATTCCAAGTGGGGTGACTATCGAAATAAATTTTAATAAAGAATCCATTTGATTTACCTAACTATTATTTTATGATTATGTTTATTATCATCTCGTTTCTAATTACTTGATTGCGGGTGTCAAGGTAACGTGGTAGTAATATAAATGGCCTTTTTGCAATTCAAGTTCAACGTTAGTTACAAAATATCGCTATTAGTAGGCGTAGCTAGTGCAATATTTTTGTTTGAAAAATAATAACTATCGTGTGAAAAGATGTTTGTGTAGCAATTTTGGAATGGATAATTATGGAGAAATATTGTCGAAACCCTAAACATTGTGATTACTGTTCATAGGTAACAATTCTAATTTTTCTTTGGACGTTCTTTTTCGTTTTGTTTTCATGCCCTCTCGTAGTAAGAAAAGTGCAAAAACCTTTTCCAACAATTTAGAGTTAAGATTTATTGCAAAAACTCGCTAAATGTGCTTGGAAACGACGATTTTTTAGTTTTGAATGAGTGAAAATCTATTTTTAAGCCTCCTCTATAGTTGATGAAAACATGTTCACTTTTGACTCGCTGTTAAAGTCTTTATCTCATTACTATTTGAAATCGGTACAGAGTCCACGGTCTGCTGAACTCGTTAAATTCATCACTTTATATTCCATTATAAATTACTATTTGCCAGATAGTGATTTTTTGTCAGCGTTGCAATTCCCCCTAACTCAATTGAAAATTTAGCGGAACTTCCGACTTGCTAACAAACTTGATAGTTTCTGCAGTTGAAATCCGTTTTGTCTCCCTGTCCAGACAAAATCATTGCTTCCTCAAAATATAATTTCCCAGTTATTATTTTGATCTTGGAATCAGCTAAGCTCTTGAAAAATCGTCATCTATAGTTGCCCAGAGTCTTTATGATTTATTGATGTGTTTTCGTAGTTCTGCAGAAACATTTCGAGATAGCGTGTAAGAAATAACAAACTTTTCATGCTTTATAGTTGTTGTCAATTACATTTCCATTTTAGCCAGTCCTGCGAAGTTATTTCAAAGGATAGTGAAACATTTTTGCTCGAAGATCGCTTCCCAAAGCGGATATTTTGTTTTGAAACAACCGCATCTTTGCTCAATTAATGATTTATCGAAATACCGATGACAACAAACTTTTTTTTACGCGTTCATTGTAAATAATATTGTCGTATTCAACTTGACGAAAAAAAAGTGAGTTACTAAACCAACAACTGTTTCTTTAAAACAAACATCGGCTGATAAAGCACTTACCATTAAACGAGAAAAAAATTCCGATCTTTCAGCGGCGACTTCCGTTTTGCCTCGATGTTTATTTTGAAGTACGGTTTTCTAAATTTAAAACTACATGTTTAATGTTTCATTGAAATTATATGGGTATTTCAGCGTAAAATTCATTTGATTTGTCGTTTAAGCACTCGATAATTTTGATTGTCTGATATAGAAAATGACCTTGGATAATTCTACCGACTTGATATACATTCGGCTTAACATCCCTACGCACGTTTGGCAGGATTACGTGCAGATCGGATTCTTGCTAATTTTGGCCATGGTCGGCGTACCTTTGAACGTGGCGAGTTTCGTTAGAACTTTTATGCTTCTGAAAAACTACCACAAAGGAACGAAATCCTGTCACATGGTGATCTTCAAGTTGCATTTGGCTGTCGCCGATTTACTGATATTGTTCATGTACGCCACTTGTCGAGCTCTCTGGCTGGTCACTCTAAAGTGGATGGCCGGCGATTTTTTTTGTAAATTTTTCAAATTCTGCCACACGTTCGCCATTTGTTGCGCGTCGTATTTCGTCACCGTAATCGCGCTGTATCGGCTGCGAATGATGTCGAATTTGAAAAAGAATCAACGTGGGAAATCGCAAAAATACTTTCACACGATGATCAACGTGTCTTACATCGTCGCCGTGATATTCAGTTTGCCTCAATTCTACGTTTGGGAGACGATAAATCCGTTCGACGAAGATCCGAATTGGGCTCAATGCGTTACCGTGTGGGCGTCTGAACGGATAAATTCCTTGGTCCATAACGTTAGCTCGCCTCACCTGGCTTATTTTTCGCTAACTGAGAAAATGTACTCGGTAGGCAACATGCTATTCACGTTTTACGCTCCGCTGGCAATCATTACGGTCTCTTATTGCATGGTATGGGTGAAATTTCGTCGCAGCATCAAGTGCACACAGGACGATTTGATTTTGGAAAATCGTCGCCGATCATCGGTGGCCGCGTATAGTATGAAACGACGGAGTACGTCGTCGTCCGTCGGAGGCGGAAATGATCCGTCCGTCAGTCGAATGATGGAACTGTTGATAGTTTTGAAAGCACCGAAAGTGCTACAAGAAAACGAATCGCCCAACTATAGTTATTCGTTGAACACTTTGGTAAGGGCGAAACATATTGCCGCCAAGAAAGCCGCTTATATCATACTGGCTTACGTCATTTTTTGGTGCCCTTACAACATTTTGGGATTAATCTCGTTCATTAATCCGACTCTGTTGGAAGTGACGTCGCTGTATAGAATTCTCTACGATTGCATCGTTATTAACGCTGTAATTAATCCGGTGATTTATGATAATTGATTTAACAAACAAATAATGGAGATAGACTGATAGTGTGATAGCAGTTTTTTAATAATGTACAGTTGCAAAATGCTGCTTTATTAATTTTATGATTTATTCCGAATTTGAGTTTGAAAAACAAACTTGCAAATTTTGTGTTTCAACGAAATAATAAAAAAAGAATTAATGAAGGTTAATTCATCAGTTTCATAATAAATATTGTACAAGTCAAATTTATAAAAAGAGGTTTGCATCTGGCATTGAGTAATTGATTCGTTTTGCAAATTTGCTCGATTCTGTAATTATCCATACAATTTAGTGGCTTGTATTCATGTGACACTGTTAACGTAGGTGTTTGATCCGGGCAAAAGTGAATCACTGTGGAAACCCAAGAAGCCAATTCGTTGCTTGTATTGAATTTTATTATCAGTTTTTACGGTATGCTTTTTATAGATTCATAAAAAAACTTATTTGGGTTCATCATTAGCAATTACAATGGAGCACTTTTCGTTATTCGTTTATTTTTTCACTAAATGAAATTGTCTTGGCAACTATAACTATAACTATAATTATATTTGTTTTGAAAATTGGTTTATTGCAAAAAACGTTAAAAAATGGTTATCTTGAAGGAAAATAAGCAACATGTTTTTGTATAGCAAGTTCGGAATGGATAATAATTTTGCAATAAGCAAATATCTTTGCAAACTCTGGGCATATCGTATTTCGTTACAAATTTGTTGTGATTATTTGTTTTTTGCAATTAAGTTCGCAGCTTGGTAACAAAATAAGAAGATGCATTATCGTTCTATTCTTTTATTTTTTTTTTCGAATCTTTTTTCGCACATAAATTAGTCCTTTCCTGAAAAGCTCATTTTTTTGCAACCCTTCAGTCGCACAAATTCAATTTAGACGACTAAAAAACTGCTGCTCCCGTCGACATTCCAGATATCCTATAGAGAATATTGTTGGATACATTTGTCTCTGTTTGTTCAAACTGAGACTTTTTCCAATATACAATTTCGGAGTGATGTAATAAAGTTAGAAAATCCTCTCTCTCTCTCTAGGCGTCGAATACCTAGCTGCCTCGTTGGCACGGCGAATCGCTAGAGTTGGGAGTCAACGAAGTTCCGTTCCGGTTTTTTGCTGGTTATAAACGAAATAACTACGCGATTTTTGTTTAATAAACCTCAAACTAAGGACTCCTCGTAAAAATACCGCAGACAACGCTCAAACGACCTTCTAGCACGATAAATTTACTTCTGCAATGATAATTCGTATAGTGGCAGAAAAAGACTTGTATAACTTGTATTTGCATAGAATTATTGTTCAAAATTGCAATAAGTATAAAGAAGCAAAACGCAACATTTAAAATGTTACAGAAATAAGCAACATCAGTACAGTTGTTTTTTTGTTGATAGAATTCAATGATTTATATTCAAAGTGTACAACTGAACCGCTGCTGCCTTATTATTATTACGGCATAACTGTTTTTCCAATTCTGTAAACGCCACATTTCAAATTAGAATTTAAGAAAATTAAACTTGATGTCATTAATAAGTTAAAAACCGAACTTGCTATTTTATAATCTTCTATAATAAAGTATAATTCTATAATTTACACGTTAGACGCATATGTTTGGGGGCCGTACTTTAATGATGTCTAAAGTCGGGGGAGGGGGAGCCGACCCCCAGTTTTTGACAAATTGTGATTTTTAAGCTGGGGGAGGGGGCGAAAACTTTCAGAAATTCGATCATTTACTTTAATTGATTTTGCAACAAAGAATGTTGATGGAATCAGTGGTAGCAGGAAAAACTGAATAAATTAAATGAATTGACTATTTTTCTATGTTTTTATGAATTTACATATTTCGTTGATTTCATAAAAGCAATTATTGTTTCCTCAGGCAAGCGCATTTGTGGATATAATTATTTTAATACAAAACGGCAAATTTTATGTTTTCGTGAAATAATAAGAGGAAAGCCATGTTCAATTTCTTCTTCTACTTAGTCTGCTATTTTAAATTTTTTTTGCAATAAACTGATTTTCTAGTTCTGGCGATTCGTCATTATCAAAACGTGTTGCTGTCGTCGAACAATAGCTACGACAAACCTTTTTAATATTACCAACACATTCAAATTATGACTGATCGTTTTGTTTTCGTTTTTTCAAAAATTATCTTCCAGTTCGATGGAAACGCGCCATTTTGGCTGCATAATCAATCAATGAAAGAAAATCATGAAAAAAAGTGCTCGGTTCGAAAACGAAAACGGTGCGGGATGAAGAAGCAATTGAAAATAAAACGAAAAAACGCTTTTTCGACACGTATAAATTAATTTTCCGTCCTAAACTGTCGCTCGGCGGTGCGAAGCTCGTTATTTTTCCTTTTGCAATCAACTTTAAAGCACCGCATGTGATGAAAAAGTGATGTTTTCTTGTTACAAACTGGCAAATTAGAAAACATTTTCCAGCTAGTCCATAATACAGTATGCTACAGTTGGAAAGCTTTTCGAATATCCTTCTTTAAAGGATAGTTTTTTTGTATGGATGAGTGAGGTTGAGAGAGGTATTTTTAATTTACCTGATTGCCTGAAACAAGGTGATATATTTATAGATTCGAAAGAAACTGAAAAAAAAACATTTTTTTCAGATTCGAATTGAATTCACACTTTTTTCTTTTAATTAGTAAACGCTATAGTTGTCTAGGCAGATTCAATTTACTGATTTATAGACGAATCCGCTGTGTAGAAAACTAATTTCTCGACTTGCTAATGTTCTTGAGCGGTTTCTTTTTCCGTTCGAAAGATATCCAGTCGCATTTTTGGTTTTTCTTTTATCATTACTGTTCATTTTTGAAGTTTTTGAAATCGAAAAAGTAAGACATTTCTGATCGTACTGTACTGTAGAAATTTTCACGTACCAATGAACCAATGTCACGAAATAAGTTCCTGTTGGGAATCGGCAACTGTTTTTAAGAAAAATAAACATTTTTGTTATGAAACGAGCCCAGCATTTGATGTTTTACAGATCATTTTTATAGTAACTATGTTGCGTCTCCGTGTTCATTTTTCGAAACGCGCTCGCTAATTACTTACAATTCGTCCATTGTGAAATACATGTTTTTGAAAAGTTTTCTCAATGTATTTTCATTAAATTTGAACTTTTTCATCGACCATTTTCAACTATAGGCCAATATTCGAACGTTATTCTTTCGCAAAATTTGCTCATTAAAACATGTTCACGTCAATTTTCGAATGCTTTCAACAACAAAAGGGTGAGAATTTTGCATTTTTCATCATTAATTTTGTATGTTTTCGCTTGTCTCGAAGAATACGCAAGCCGATTTTTTTTATCAATTCCATCGTAAAAAGTGATACGTTTGTTAAATGAACGCGTAAATCGTGAAATTAAACTGAAAAACGGTTCATAATGGAGCTGAAACGAGTTCGCATGATTTGTTTTGAAATTTAAGTCAGTCAGTCAGCAAGTCGTTTTTTTACAGTTCAACTGATTGTGAGTTCATTCGTTAAATCGCTTCGATGTCGTGCTCAAAATTATAAGAAAATTATATTGATTTAGCTTAAACGAAATCCATGCACGTTTCGAATTAAAATTACTATTCATTAAGCTCGGAATTAATTCGAATAGACGCAAATCAGGTATTTAAAAACAAAATTCTCGTTCGCCGCGAGCACAAAGTGGTGAACTTTATAGTTGAAATGTAGTTTTCAAAAAAAACGCTGAAACCTATTTAGCCAGTGAACTACAGTGCTTGCTATTTTTCAGGACTATGACTTTGGTCAATTTAACTAATCAGACATCGCTGCGCCTGCACATCCCCAAGCACGTTTGGCAGGATTACGTGCAGATCGGATTTCTGCTGATTTTGGTAACGGTCGGCGTGCCGACAAATGTACTCAGTTTCCTACGAACTTTACTAACATTGAGACGACTTAAGGGCGCCAAATCTTGTCATTTGGTCGTTTTGAAGCTGCACTTGGCCATCGCCGATTTGCTCATATTGTTCTTGTACGCCACTAGTCGCGCCGTATGGTTGGTCACTCTTAAGTGGATGGCCAGTGATTTTTTTTGTAAATTTTTCAAATTTTGTCACACTTTCGCGCTGTGTTGCGCGTCGTACTTGGTGACTGTCGTAGCGCTCGACAGGCTGCAAACGATATCCAACTTGCAGCAAAAACAAAGCAGTAAAACTCATCGAAAATTTCGCGCCATGATCAACGCCTCCTACCTGCTGGCCGTGATATTCAGTTTGCCTCAGTTCTACGTTTGGGAGACGATAAATCCGTTCGATTCGGATCCGTATTGGGCTCAATGCGTTACCGTGTGGGCGTCCGAACGAATCAACGGCTTGATGCGCAACGTCAGCATTTCGTCGTCGCCTAATCAATTTCATTTCAAGCTTACCGAGCAAATCTACTCGATCGGCAATATGCTAATTACGTTCTACGTGCCATTCGCCGTGATTACGATTTCGTATTTTTTGGTGTGGATGAAATTTCGTCGCAGCATCAAATGTACGCAAGACGATTTACTCATGGAAAATCGTCGCAGAACATCGACCAGCATGAAACGATGTAGCACCACATCGTCGTCCGCCGCCACAGCCACGCGCAAGGACACGTCGACCAGCAACGAGGAACAGCCGCCGGTGCATCGTATGATGGAACTGTTGGTCGTGCTGAAAGCGCCGAAGTTGCTGCGCGAAAATGAATCGGCCACTTTGCACAGCTTTTCGCTGACTACTTTATTGCGAGCTAAAAGACTGGCGGCCAAAAAAGCAGCTTATATCATCGCGGCTTATCTTATTTTTTGGTGCCCGTACAACATTTTGGGCATGGTATCGTTGATTTCGCCGAATTTGTTTCAAGTCACATCGCTGTTCCGATTGCTGTACGATTGCATCGTCATTAACGCCGTCGTCAATCCGTTCATTTACGGAATTTGATATTAATGAATTTTATTTTTAAAAAATACATTTTTAATACGTCAAGCAAAATGCGGAAATCGGGTGATGCAGCGATTATGTAAAATCGTCCGATTTACTTCGCTCGCTGACGTCACTCGCTTACGTTGATAAAGATTTGGATCCGTCGCTGACTGTACAACACCCAGGCGCGAAATCGTTGCGTCATGCAGCTTTTTCTGCATTTTTACGTTTCGATAAATTTTTCTCTTTAATTATGCAACGGGTATCATTAAAATGTATTAATTGACATCATTATACATCGTTCGATTAATCATGATGACATTTACAGCGATGCCAATTTGGCTGACATTTTATTTCGAAAGGTTGGCTATATAATTTAATGATTTGAATAAAGAAAAAAAATTGTAATATTTAAGATAAATCAAGAAAATATGTAAAAATCGTTTGAAACTAATATTTAAATATTTAAAATATTGCATGCCAAAAAATTAAACAAATCAGTCTGCAGCTGATGCATCAAGTTAATTGCTTGTTTGTATTAACATCAAGCTAATTTTAGCTTGTTATATATTTGAATAGCGACTGTCTGGATGAATCATTCATCGAAAAACAAAATTAATCTCTTGAAACTTCAATTTTACTAGTTTTTTAAAATATGTTTTAAGTTAAAAACGTCGCTTTTAGGCGTTTTATTCAGGCCGTTATTCGGCGGGCGGAATTTTTGCATTAAAAAAATCCATCAGAGAAAATTTTCCTCGTCACACGGGTCCCGTATAGGAATAGGACAGGATTGTCACCGTCTTGACCAATTAATCATGTCGTGGATAGTGTTGTTTAACGCCCACGGTTAAAACGAGACAGATGGCACAAACGACTGGTTATTTTTATGCCGATGATCATGGATGTGGGATGTGAATAATTCCAGTTTTGTTTTTCGAAAAATTAGAAATCAGTAGTTTGCAGCCGAGAGTTTTAGGAAATATTATATAAATATATTATAAAAGTCGGGCGCGAGCAAAAATTCTTCGCCGTCTTGCAGCTTAAGAGATAAAATAAATTTCATTATGGCTAATTATTATCAGCCTACAGTTGGATGTACAAAGGTAAGAGTGACATATTTTTTATATTCCCAATCTGTGCTCCATGTGTCAACTATAGTTCGACTGTAGTTGATACATCGAGGGGTTATAGTTGATATTCTGGAGACTGTAGTTGTTATACCGTGAACTACAGTTGATCTAGTTCGGATATAGCTGATCTACAATAGGACTATGGTTGGTGACATCTAAATGACTATGGAAATTTCTAGCTTGTACGGTCGCTAGACAGTGACGATTTTTTGTTTTAGAATAATCAAAACGGGTCCAGCGACGAGACTAATTTTTGTTCCGCGCCCATAGACGACGTCAACGCGTTGAAACGTTTCGAATTATGTAACTATTTGAAAACTTCCGAATGCATGGAATATTATCGTATATGGTCGCAATTCTACGACGTCGACGCCAAGAAAGTCGGATACAACGGACCGGTGTGCACCGTACGCCACGTGCCGAGACTGTTTCACAATAAAAACGTGAAACTGTTGGACATGTGCGCCGGAACCGGCGGCTGTGCAATCGAGGTGAGTCACGATTTTTGTTTTTCTAGTAACGTTTAGCGCATTTTTGTTGAACATCTTTCTTTCAGTTGGATCGACTCGGATACACGAATATCGACGCATTGGACGGATGCGAAAATATGCTGGGCCTGGCAAAAATGAGAAACTTGTACAGAAATTATTTCCTGCACTATTTATATCCCAGTCAGCAGACAAGCGTCGGATCAGGTTTGTACAACGATTAGATTCATTAGCCGACAGATATTTTGTTTTCATCGAGTGTTATCCTTGTCAGAGAAGTACGATGGGGTCATATGTTCCGGCGGCTTCGTCAACGGCCATTTGAAACCGGAAGTGTGCCAGGAATTTCTCAGAGTCTTGAAACCCGGTTAGTTCCCTTAAACGTGCAATTTCAATGATAATGCGTCTAAAATGAATTCGTACGATTTGCAGACGGTTACTGTATCATCGGCATGCGGGAAAGTTTCTTACATATAGTCGACGAATACAAGGATCGTCTCGAGCCTTACATGAACGCCATGACCGGATGGACGTTGGTCGAGCGAATAGAGGAGCCGCACTGGTTCGGCAATTTGGAAGGCGTTATATTTGTTTATCAAAAGCATTTACTCGCAAATTGAGCGAAGTATCGAAATCGGAGTGGAAAATCAAGCGATTGGGAGGTTAACTATAGTTATTGCATATTAGTTGTAATTTAATCATATAACGACACATTTCAATGCATTTTCGTTTAATAAAATTTTATTCCTTGGCTAGTGCGACTTTTTGCTCGGAAAGATGACAGTCAGGGTACGAAGTTGACTGGCGAAGCAGAAAAGGGTGAAATTTCGATTTCAAGTCAGTTGAATCATTCAGATTATTCTCGCTGTCTACAACTCTTGCAACTATTCGCTATCTACAACTTTTGCAACCACTTCGTGAACAAAAGTTGAATGAAAGTTGCTTTCAAAACAAATTTTTTTCTGTCCTGTCAACTTTCAAGCCATTTGAATTAGTTTGACTTTCCGCGCTGTCTCTACAACTCTTGCGACAATATCGCCGATGAATTTCTCGCCGAACGTCCTGTAAGGATCGACTACGGTGAAGTTGGCAACTTGATCGGCTCTCGCCGCGAAATCGCCCCACCAATTTCGAATCTTGAAATGAATCAAATGAGCTTGCGATTCGTTCATGAAATAGTATACGGATTCGGGTACGTGTTCGCGTACGAAATGTATCCATTTGCGAAGCACCCTGTCCGGTTTCAACACGGTTTTCGGCGAATAAAGTTCGCCGACCAACGTGCTAACGTTGTTGTACTGTATGATCGGCAGGTACTGTCGTACAGTACGCTCCATGTCAACCATTCCCACTCGATCGTAAAACGGACTCGTTTCGCGCAGAGTTTGATACCATTTCATTCTAAAAGTGAAACTACCTATGTACGGCTTGTCGGTGTACTGCAGCAACTGTAGTACAGTATGACCATGATCCGCAGGATACAATAGCTCGTCGATGTCGACGAATCCCAAGTACTTGAATTTGTTCATATTCGAATACATACAGTAGTTGTCCCTCAGCAGCTGGCACCAATAGTGGTCGCAGAATTTCGTTTTCGGGGACCATTCCAAGAGCTCTATTAAATCAGGCCAATTGGATACGTAATAGTAGAAGATTTTCCTCGTTGTAGGATTTCGTAAATCGTGATAAAAAATGAAGAATTTTTCAACGCCTTGCATCCGATGAAATTCTATGAATTGAATTAACGTCAACCACGGTTGATTGCCGAACAAAATTCCCACGCAGAGTGCAAACATTTTCTGCACATTTGTCGAACTCACAGGTTGAATTCGCCTCACGGGCATCAACCAATCGGGCACTTTCAACGAATCGTTTCGGAATAAATTTACATAATTCGGTATTATAGTACCCGTGACGTTACAGTACGCCATGTAGCTGGTGTAAAAATCGGCAGGTACAGAGTCCAAAAATCGACCATTAATGTTGAAATAAATACAATAAAATCTATGCAGACGACCGTAGATATCGACCATATCGGACATTTGCGAGGCCAAAAATACGACGGTTTTATTAATTCTAGGGTCGAAAAACGAATCGTAAACGGTCGCCGACCAATCGTCTTCCTGGCCCTCAGGTACAGTGGTCCATTGTTGGAATTTAATATTAGTCAGTGGAATTGTAAAATTTTCCGTTATTACGGGTAATTTTTTCGTCCTCATGAGCATTTTCCTGTAGCTGTATTTCGAATAAAGGTTACTGTGCTTGACCATCAGCAAAGTTGATAACAGTGCTGATACTGTAATCATCAAGAAACAATTTCTTCTCATGATTCGAGAATAAAAATTTCAAATAAGTTACACCAGCCGTTCAACTAAAGAGAGAGAGAGAGAGGACGAAGAAAACTAGTATAACGACAATTGGAGCGACGTGAAACGAATAAATGCCCGTTTTCGATCTTGTTGAACCGATTTTCGGTGCGGAATTGCAATCGAAACGTGTCGAAAAGGTCAACGAGACTGAACGCAACGTTTTTAGTCCATCGGGAAGAATGTAGCGTTCCAAGGTCCAAAATCATGCGGCAGACGTACAAAAGATTCACTGTCTATGCGAGTGTCGTGCAAATTTGTCAAAGTGTCAGTCCTAGGTTAAAAGTCCTTGCCGCAGGAGAACTGATGTAACTATTTTTAATTTCGAAAGCCAAATCGTGTATTACAAATCAATAATTTGCTCCAATAAAAGGTGACCTAGTTTTTGATCCGCGAGAGGTATACGGAAAAGGTTACATGAGTTACAACATAAAAGTACACGTAGAATAAAACAAAAAACAAAAAAAAAGACAGAACTCTCTTTTAACACGATCTACACCTTTCATCCTTATATCACATCAAGTACAGTATACTCAAAATCTTATGTAGCATCAGGTTCGTCGAACCTGAGAATCATTCACAAAATATCACATACAGATTCAAAATAAAGCTATATTATAAAATTTACTGAATAATGGACAAAAAGTTTCAAGAAGTTGTGTGGCCCGAGTTCACCAGACCAGCGGCTGGATGATCGCCGATGGCGGTCGGCGAGCTTGCGGGACTTTGAGCCAGCAGATCGTCGTCCAAAACTAGCAATACGAGAAATCCGAAAAACATTCCGCAAGCGGACAAAAAGTGCCACAGATCGTGAGTGTCGTAATAGTTGGCTATTATGCACGGGGCGTTGGCTATTCGCGACTCGGCCGGAGATAGCTGCAAAAAAGTACAAACTTCGAGCGATTTAACTCACTAGCCGCGTCGTGATTTGCTCATTTACCATCCAATTTGTCTTAGATGCGAAAAAGAAGTAAAAGCTTGTGCTCCAAGCAACCAAAACTAGCACAAATATAACAAGCAATTTCCATCGAGTTCGACTGATGACAGCTTCCCCTTTTTGGGCCTATTACAAATGAAGAGTGATGATCAAGCACGAAGTCATGGCTGCGACCAATCATATTGTACTTTCATCGCAGCGTAGTATATGAGGTACGCCATGAAGCTCGACGTGCAAACGATTAATATAAATGTCGCAACGTCGTCGGGCCTGGCTAGTACCCAACAAGTCGTCCTAAAAACAAAAAACATCATTGGCTTTAGCGACTATTCGTGCCTATTCGTAAATGATTCGTAAAAATAATGGAACTAACTAAATTCCACTTACATGACAATGATTCCGACGTTGAAAATTATAAAAAATCCAAATCGACACTGAAAAAAACAAAATGCATCAGGATCAATTTAATTTTAAATCTCCAATGAATTTATATACCCTATTAGCGGGTTTTAGGAATTTTATTATTCGTTGATTTTTGCTTAGCGAAGCAGTTTTCGATTCTTCCCAATTTTCTTTGACTTTCTCTCGAAATCTGGAAATGTCTAGAAAAACAATCAAAAATGTTGTATTAGCAATTATTAAAACGGGCAATGAAATCATGGTATACCAATTTTCCAAAACTGAGTTAAATAAAAGTAAAACGTGTAGACGAATACGAATACGGTCAGGAATGCTGGAAACACCATCCAAAAGTATCTCGAATCTTCGAGCTGTAAGACGAAAAACTTATAGTTACGTGCAAATTATAGTTGAATGTGAACTATAGTCACAAACACTACAGTTGATTGTCAACTATAGCGGCATATGAACGAACTATTCACATATTTGACGAATCTTACTAAAATTCCAACACATATAATGACTAGAATAATGCTGGCTATGAAGAAAGTCTTCGGAGCGTCGGCGGTGTACTGCGGTTTGCGACGCTGGTATATCAGGACCATTCCCAATAACGAAATGATGCACATGAAAGCAGCATCTAAAACAAAATATATGATTTGACCAAACGACTTAAGGGGACTGAAAGTAAAACGTACCGAACTGAAAATTATTTGAGTTCGGACAAACGTGATAGCAAGCGCTGAGCAGGCCTTCCATGATGATGGCGTACCCGACAGCGTAGTAAGTTCCAGCGTGGACGGAAAAGCCGCACTGAAAACAAAAACTGAGTAAAAATTAACAGGTTAACTTGTTAAACCTGAATACACACATAAACCAATATTGGTCAACTATAATCATCGGACAACTATCGTCAATACAAAGCCAGTTAATTGAAAATTATATTTGTGGACGTACTTTCTTTTTATAGCACAGATTCAGCTTTAGACAGTGACGATTTCTGCGCAAAAAGTTACAAATGAAGACACGTTTTGTCAAAATAAACTTCGCTAGCTAACTGCTGGCTAACTTGTAATAGACAAGACACATGAATCCCAATCCGAATTCAATGTAAAACACATTGCTGAGTATGGCGTTGAAGTTGTAGAACTTCCACAAAGGTCTGATGCATAAGAAATTATAATAGCACAAATCTTGATTGCCTCGATCCAAAAACCACTGAAAAGTAAAACGAAGAAAACTGTCATCATTCACGCAAACTACAATATATATTACAAAAATGCTGTGAATTTTGCATTTTTATGAAACGAACTTACACTTTGATGCAACCAGACAAACTGACCGACTGGTAAAATATAAAACATACCGTGCGAAAAAACATTCCTGAATGAAGAAAATTCAGTTAGTGGTCGAACAAAACAAATAATACGTCGTGCTACTACAAATATAGAGTTAAAAAATGTAACGAAACTGCTATTGCATAAAACTATAGTTGAACTATGGTTGATGCCTACCAGGCGTATCCATACAAAGTCCTTTCGACATAATCCATTTTATATAGAGTGGTATTCTCTTTAAATTTATCTTCCATTATATGAATGATTTCGGCTTGAAACAAAAAAACGGTCGACTTGAGCAAAAATAAAACTAAATCTTCACCATAAAATGAACGTTATTTACTTGTCTCCTCGTTTAGTTCGCCGTTTATTGCGATAACGGATGAATCAATGGATTTATCGGATTTGTCAGGTTTTCGAGATTTACATTCAGGTTTGTGAGCTAGCGGACGTTCATCGCCATGATCCGTTACACTTACATGAAAAAAATCAAATGAACAACTAGATTGTAAAAAAGCAAACAAAAAATCGCACTGACTCGATCGAGCATTTCACCGAAATTGCAATGATACACGCTATTATTACAATGGCAATGGCAGTGGTAATATATCCCCAGAAATTTTCCCCTAAAACAAAAAGCAAGTCAATAAATGGCTGGCTTATTGTTGGCAAGCAGACATTACCTGTAACGTCTCCGATCCACAAGTCGAACGACTTCGTCCTGATTTCACTATCATTTCCTTGCAATTCTAAACGAAAAATATGAACAAGAAATTCGAGCCAGTTTGCTAGCGTATCAAGCAAAATAATTACCGGGTTCATGCGTGCTTCGTTGCTTGCCCTTCAAACAAGTGTCGTCGTCCGGTTTAACGAAGACGACGATGTGAAATTTTTTATAGCGCGAATTTCTCATGGTTACAACGCCGTTCGTCGTGATAGTTTGACGAATGCCCAAAGCGGCCGATGTGATGTCCAAAGTGTTTGCTGGACACTAAAATACATCACAAATTATAGCATGATGTATCAACAGGTGCTTGCTAAGGTACCCCAAATGGATAAATTGGTAAACACCAAGCCCCCACCCCATCATGAGTACCAACTCTTTTCCCCACCCACTTGCTTACTCGATAATCCTGAATTGAAATCATGGCACATATCGAATCGTAACTTCTGACGAAGATTGCAATTGCGAACACTTCGTTAGGGAATTCGAAGGCGTAAATGGCGGGTTCGGAAGGCGAAGCCGTTACGTTATAACGAGGGTCTTCGATCCTTAAATAAACTATTCCCTTCAAATAACAAAACTGTAGATATGTATTTTTTATACCCAATATAAAACCCGGGCACAGTTTCAACTTGCAACGTAGCGTCAATTTCTTCAGCGCTAAAGGTGCTCAACTCTACAAACAATGTGTATGGCAAATTATTCGCGGCGGTTGTATTCAAATCGTGCCTTGGGCAGATAATGGGACCGACAACGTTGGATACGTAGCTGAAAAAAACCAAAATGGAGTAAAATAAGAGTGCAATTAATACACGCTTCTCTCTTTTTTTTACTCGTCGTCGAAAACTTGAGGGACATTCCAAAAGCGAACGATCTTCTGCTCTTTAACAATAACGTGCAAAGGCTCGTCGGCTTTCGCATTTTTGCTTGTCGTCCGTACTCGCACAACATGACTCTATAAAAGTAAAGTGAAATGCAATAAAATAAAGATTTTTTTCCAAGCATTCAAGAGACAAATATGTCAATCAATAGTGGTAGTATAATGCCGTTTGTTTGCTAAATATAATTTGTTTGCCAAACAATAAACAGGACATTTTCTAAAAAATCTAGAAATAACATGTTTCATGAATTACTCTATAAACAACTTTATTTTGTAACTTTTTATATATTGTTTATTTCAAAGAATTTAGTTATAAGGTTTGCATTTGCTTGCTTTACTGTTATTTTGAAGTATTGAATGTAATTAGCTATTGAAACAAATTAAATAACAAGGAAAACTTCATATCTATCTGTAAAGTTGAAGACTATTGGGCATGTTTATCCATATTTAGCAAGCAAAATGGTGTAGTAGATCTGAACACTTTTCACATAGAAAATAAAGTAAGAACTTACCAAATCGTGAAATTGATACTGAAGCGATTCTTCAACTGCGTTCGTCAATTTGGCCGTGTAAGTATGATTTAGCACGCAATTTTTACATTCAATTTTCGTTTCAGACAAACGAATAATACTTAATCCGACGACGATAAAATAAACTACATTCCAATAATTTACTAATCCTTTGACGAACATTTTAAGTTACAGAATAAGAAAAACAAAAAAATCACCGTCTAAAGTGTAACGTTGGAACTGTTTTGAATTTTAAATAAACGCATCAGGTCGAAATTCCAAACGGTTAGGTTTTTAGTTTATCAAATTCGAAAAAAGGCAATAAATTTGCATCAGAGCATTGAAATAGCTCCGCAAACTCTTTTTATATTTGCAACTACTGAGTGGTGTTTATTTATTCTTAAACAACATCCATGTTTACTAACTTATCGATTTTAAACATCTGACGCAATTAAAGGTGCACTGACTTGTTTTTAAAAACATCGAGCCAGCCAAACATTTTGCTTGCGTGGCGCTTTTTAGCGGACAATGGCGAATAAACATTTCTTTCTCATCTAATCGAAAAAAAATGCTGACGCTATTCGCCGCGAATTCGAAAGTATAGCTCGATTGCGTAATATGACCCATTTTTCAGGTTTGTTTTATTTTGGACACTGAACAAGTAAATTTTAGCGATTTTAGAATCGTTCGATAAAACAAAGAGTTCCCTCTTCGTCGTCTTCTTCGATTCCTTTCAACAAAGCGGCGGCCAACCACCGAAAAGCGTTCGGCGGAAGACTTTTATTCCTCGCCACCGACACGACCCTCGAAGAGGAATTATTTTGTACTTTCAAACGATGTTGGCCGACGGCGTTGTTTTGCCAATCGAAGTTGTTTTCCTTGCGAAATTCGACGCCATTGTCGAACGCGTCATTCTGCTGATCGTAGCACATCCAATTGTTCTTGATTACAGGCGACTCGCTGCACAAATTCACCGGCTCGTAATCATTTTTATATCTGAAAGCAAAAAATTACATGCAAATGTCTTCATATAGTTGGTAGCCCTACATAACAAAGCAGCTAATACGCGCTGTTGCTTACTTGCGCGCTGCCGATTTACTTGCGCGCTGCCGATATACTTGAGAGCTGTCCATTTACTTGCTCATGTTGATTACTTGCGCATCCATGGTACTGACACATTGCAACTGTATTTCTTACATGCAGTTTATATCCGATTTCCTTTTATTTTTCGGCGATGCTGAGCGACTGTCCTCAGGTCCTTGTTGATTTGCGTATTCGGTCAGTCGTTTCTTCAGCTGTTTTCGAAAATGAAACATCGCTTCAACCACCATGAAACAAATGCAAATCAACCAGATGGTTGACATCACGCCGACCAATACCAAAACTGTGAAAACGCCGAACGACAGTTCTCGTTTCGAATGATAAACTTGATAATACTCTTCCGGCGACGTCACGTTGTTAGCTTTGATCAGCATATTGTAGTAGTTGTAGAGCAAGAAATTCAACACGTTCGTCAAGTTGTACGGATCCAGTAGTTCGTTAGCTTGAATTTGCATAATATTCTTATGATGTTTGGGAATTTTAGTTTCGATGAAGTCGCCATGTTCCAAGTATGCCTCGAATAAAAACAAATATTAAATAGACAGTGACGTCGCAGGAGGCGAGGTAATAAGAGTACCATGTTCCAGTCCAAACAAATTAGGATCATGACATCGTCGTCGCAGTGACCGAGGTTCCACCTTTGTCGAACTCCTTTTGCAAATTGTTCCATGATGACATCTTGCCTGGTAAGTCTAAAATAATTGGAATAGCTTGCTAAGTCATTTTTTCGGTCTGTTTTCAAAGGTTATTTTGTTTTTCTATCTACGAACCCTTTAACAATCGGCTCGATCCGACGACTGACAGCCAAAGCTACAGTAAATCCTTGGGTGTCGTTTTGGCATAGAGTCTCTTCGAAACATTCGCAAGTGGAATCTTCCAAGATTTGAGATTGCAGGTTTGAAATCCAATTTTTTTCTAAATAAAACAACAACGCAGCGAGCGTACGATTTTTGCAGGTTAAGCAATTGCAAAAACTTTCTACCTGTCTCTTTTAACACGTCATCAGGATCAACTATGTAAGTATACATGGATGAAGCTTTTAACGGATACGATTTGACATTCCACGTGAAACAATATTTTACATATGTAAGAAACAAAAGCTTGAACCAAAAGTTAAAAACAGACATCTCAACTTGGTCGAGGATTCGAAGAAATCTTTCCTAAAATCAAAGAAGATTGCCGGTTTTTGTTTGCTAATCCTTTTGTGTTTCCTTCACTGAACAATGTTATAAAAATCATTATTTTATTTCTCGACGAAAACATTGCAAGTGTTTTATAGTAAAGGTTGTTATTAATTGAATTTTGAACGCAATGTCTAACTATGAACAATAAATCACATTAAAATGGTTTGAAAAAACAAAATAAAAACAATTTTTTCAATTAATATCCTTCCCGCTCCAATGATCTTGCATAGTCCACATCCCGACGTTCGATGCAATAGTTCTTCAAAAATTGTAACAGCTTCATCGTTTTTCGCCGATAAAATTTTCACAAGAGCATAAAAGCAAAATTTACATTATTACAATAATGCAAGACTTTTAAAATATTGTTAATTCTTTCACAACTACGGCTGGAATAAAAATATGGTAATTCTGAGCTAAAAGTTACATTCCGTTTTCAGACGTTGATTTACTAATTAGATTCAGGTAGACAGTGTTTATTTTAAATTCAATATCTGAATACGGATTGTAAACCTCCGCATTCGGATTACTGCAATTATATTTCAGGCGTAGCTGCGAAAGGACGGTAGACGGTCGAAGAAAGGAAATATTTACTACGAGTTTGTGTTCTTCGGTTAATTCAGCTCTAATTGAATGATACTCGTCCCAAGTCAAAATACTCTTGAAAAATAGCATCGGCAAATACGAGTAATGTTCAACGATAATGGTATTTAAATGCGGTTCGAATGCGCGAGCGAACCTGTCCATATTTTTCTCTGAAATAAATTCATTTTAACATTCTAACAGCATTTTATCCTGTTAGAAAAATAATGTTGGACCGTATCATGTTCAGAAATAAGTGATATTTTATTTTGAATGGGTCTGACCCGGGGGTTATTCACGAGGGAGGGGGGTTATATTATTTCGAATTTGTTCGCTGTAGGCTATTTTTGAGGAGGATAATTGCTGATGGAGGAGGATATTTATGAAAAAGTACTATTCAGATTCGAAATCTATACTCTATGACTTTTTCAATGGCATCGGCTGAAAAAGTCGGCTCATCGATATTCTAATGAATAAAAATATTTAAAAACACTTTCTTCGCAAATCGGCTGAATTCTAAACTTACATTTGCAGATTTTACGCAACGCAGAGGAACGCGACCAGTACCCAAAGCTAATTCCAACCGATTGATTCGTTTTTCAAACCGATCGATCCGTTCCTCGATCTTCTTTTCCAACTGATCGATTCGTTCCTCGATCTCCTTTTCGTACCGATCGATCCGTTCCTCGATTCGTTCCTGGAACTCCCTTATCCAGCTTTCCTCCTGCAAAGAAAATTTTATGATCCTCCATATTTGTATCATTGACAATACCCATTGGCGATAATAAATAATTGATTCGAGAAATATACCCGATTCAGTTTCTTTAAATTTGAGTCAGCTGAAAAAAAGTTTGCTGATAGAAATTTAAAGAAAAATATACTCAAGAAAAGTACTACTGTAAGAAAAGTTTGTAACCATTTAAGAATTGTTTTCATGAAAATTTATGACTTTAACATACAAATTCACATTCAGGTTTTGAAGCGGCCGAATTCGGTTCTGCCCAGCTAAGAAGTGGTGAATCAGATAAGGTCCACTGAGCCTTTTCGACGAATTATTTTTTTTAAATGGAGATCAACGAGCATTGAACTTGATTCCATGCTCATTGTCTTTCTTTTTCACAAAAAGTTCGACTGCATTTTATGTTAACTTAAAAATTTGCATGAAATGATTCTTAAACGGAACAGACTACAAAATCGTTACATTACCCGCATTGATATTTGGACTGTCGTCGTCCTTTTGGATTGGAAAATCCACTCGCAGCGTCGGATCGTCGATAGTCTTTTAAGATAAAAATAATCAAATAAACGGTATTGAGCGACATCGATGCGAGGAAATTGCGCTTTAAGACGCTAAAAATCATTTTTCAAAGAGGCTGAGATAGATCTTAGATATCTGAGATGGATATCTCTCTGGTGCCATCGACTTAACGCTACACGCACAAACGAGCGAAAATTGCGCCTGATGTGATAAATAATCGTTGAATTTGATTGAAGTGTTGGCGTTACGATGAGCGCAAAAACTAATAACTTGTACGGAAATACACATTTTTTTTGCTGTCTTGTGTTTTCGTAATTTGAATAACGTTCACAATTTATCAAGTCTCAAAATCCGGTTATTATGCACTTGGTTCGAATTATTTGTTTTGCATGTTTTGGTGATGCGTACACATCGCCATTAGAAACAAGATGTCCGCCAAGGTCTAGATAAAATCTTGAATGAAATCATGACATAGTTTCGTGAGATACGACGACGAAAATGACGTCCAAATATTGATCATAAACAATAAAAAGTTGATCCACCAAGAAAATTAAACGTCGTCCGAAATAAACCAACTAAGGCTAACTCAGAAAAATCAAGTTTCAAGAAGAATCATCAGTATTAATTTCAATTTAACGGCGGCAGTTCGAATGTAGTATTCCAATGTAAACTAATTACCTCCTGGACAACCGTAAATGTTCAGAATTAACCCCCTGGGTTATTTTATTTCTAATGTCTCTGATTAGGGAGTTATTCACGGGGGGGGGGGGTATATTTATATTTTTCAAAGTTAAACTGTTGCGTTGCGAATAATAATGTTGTATGAAACATTTTACCAATTAAAGGTGTTTTTGAAAGTGAGTTTCAAAGAAAAACCATTATCGAATGATATTATGCATGAAAATCGACACGATTTTCGAAATATCTTCACATTTCTTCAATCATCTTCATCAATATTTTGATGCCAAAAAGTATCAACCAAAAAAAAGGCATTTCTGTCAGACCCTGTTGCGGTAAATTCAAATAGAGGAGGGGTCTTTTTGAGGGATGTGTGGTTATTATATTTCGAACGGGTCCGACCGGGGGTTATTTTCGAGGAGGGGATGTTATTTCTGAGGGGCCTGTTTATGAAAAATACGGCCATCATCTACGCTTACTGTCGTTCGAAGAGTACTTTTCCAAGCAAACTACAGTATACTACAGTTGCTAGCTACTTTGTTGTCGAATATAATTAAATTAGAAAAATTGACCGAAATCTATTTTCTTTATCGCGCGGAGAGAAATTCCGCCCATTCAAAAACTAATTTATCATCGGAAACGCACAGGCCGGCGATTTTTGTTTTGATTTCCACCGAAGCTCAACCACCGCAGAAAATAAATAATATAGAAAAATTTCTCTCCCGATTTTAATCTTTCGAGTCATTTGACCGTCGGTGGTTCCGATTTTCGCTCTAATGGTTTCTGTTTCCGAGCAAATCTGAGCTCTTGTATCAATTTATATAAACGTTTCCCCTTCTATTCCCGAACGCGGCCATCTCGTAGTTAGCCAGCTAGGCAGCTAGCCGCGACCGGTTATTCGTTCGCCGACATTCGTTTTATATTTTCGATGGCAAACAAAAAAAAAAATTCCCCGGATGACTTTTAATCAGGCATCGGCGTCTCGCGGTCGAGGCGGAAAATTTAAATTCGCCCCAATTGAATCCCTCAATAAAGAATCTATTACGAGCGGGTAATTGGTATGGGGCCGGCTTTTATCCGAGGCGCAACGAGCAAATTGAATTTCCGAGGAATTAGAATCGAGGATCAAACTGTACCTAGGGGGCCTGGCTAGCTAGCTAGCTAGTCGGTCAAATTGGCAAACCTTATCAAAAGTTAAGCATTTTCAAATTTATGTACCTATCGACGTCGTTTCTCGTAAGACCTAAAGGGATTTTTTTCGGTTAGACGCCATTCGAGCGTGTTTCGTGGTAGGAAAAACAAAAAAAAATGCGCTGGTGCTCGCTTTTATAGTTAGCCCGATGTCGAAAGACCGTTTCCGTCGGATGGATGCACGCTTCGGACCGAATATAAAAACGTATTAACGAAAAAACGGAATGAAAAATTGATTAAAAGTCGTTTTTCTTTTCTGCACGACGGCGACGAAAAAGTCGTCTTTCTTTGTTTTGTTTTTTCGTCTTTAAAAGGAATTTAATATTATTATTCTTTCAACAAAATAACATTTTAACAGATTAGCACACTTGGGCAAGCAATTTATAAAACGACTAATTAATTAAAATACAGTAGGAAAAATAGTACGATACACTGCAAAATACGACCAACCAGAGTAACAGCGGACGTCCAGCGGATAGATTTGCTGGTAAATGAGCTAGTCGAAACAGATTTTGTGCTCGGGAAGAAAATTATTGAGACCTGAGAGCTAATTGACTGCAAACGACTAATTATGTGAGTCAGTATCGAACGCTGCTACTCTGAGTCTTATGAAAATCACTTGAAACATTAACTTTATGGTTTGGAAGCTCTTACCAACTACGGATCAGTTGGCGAATAGTTCTGAATCAATTTTGCTCTCGTTCGAGTCCTCGTCCAGTGGTAAATCGTGCTTGATCGTAAATCCTACCGGCTGAGTAATCGGGAAGAGCGGAAACATGCCCAGACCGTAGGGGCTCATGCTCTTGCACGCTTGAACCCTCGGGTATTTGGCGTTGGGTCGTCGACCCCTGGGTACTTTCGGAGCCGCGAGTATGTGCTCAATGTTGAACGTGTCCATACGCGTGGAATTATTTCGATGGACGTCTTTTTCTTTATTGTTATTATTATTGCCCGGGGCGATATCCGACTTGGACAGTGGACGAGCGAGTTCCGAGTTTAGTTTTACATCGTCCGACTTCTTCTTGTCCTCGGGCAATTTGCGTTTCAAGTCGGCGGGGTCGACGGGTTCGCCGCTGCAAGATTGAGGATGTGCGTTGTGAGCAGGTCGACCAGGAGCTTTTTTCGTATTCTCCTTCTTTCGCCATTTGGCGCGCCGATTTTGAAACCACACCTGCAAAGAGAAGCAACGAGTTCGAGATGCGCGCTAGAAAGCACCAGAAACTCGACTGACTATTACCTGGACCCGGCTCTCGACCAGATCCAACCTCAGCGCCAACGCTTCCCTCATGAAGACGTCTGGATAGTGGCTAGCTTCGAAAGCCGCCTCCAATTGTTCCAACTGCCAAGCTGTGAAATTCGTTCTGGTTCTTCGTCGCTTGCCACCACCAGACGAAGCGCCCTTCTCGTCATCTCCTGAAATAGCTTGCAACTGCAGTGCAAATCGGTGGATCGCTCGCAGCGCTTGATTCGCCATACCTGGGCTGCCTCGACCACCGTCCGAAAGCGTCGAGCTCCTTTCCAATTTAATCTGAGCGTTTGTGGTCAAACTTTTGCTGGTTTGAAAAGATGACGTGCTCGACGTCGTTTGATGACGCGAATGGTGCACGTCCAACGCACTGTTGGGTGAACAAAGCAAACTGTCGGCCGACGACGCGTTGACGGTGACATTGTTGTTGTTGTTGTTGTTGCTGTTTCTAGTGGCGATGGCCGCGGCTTGCAGATAGTTCCAATATGCTAATTGCTGCAAAGTCGGATTACTGTACATCGTCGAGACAATTGCGCCGACTATCCTCCTCCCTCGTTCGACTCTCGTCTTCGACGAATGAGAGAGGCGAAAATCTTTCAACGGAAGACGAATTATTTCGTTATTTGATAATCGTTCAGTTTAGTCAAATTTTCCAACGGTCGTTCGCTCAAAACGAGCTCCGCCAGCTCGCTAGTTAAAAACGGGACGATAATAGAAAAACTGGAGGATAATAAGGCTACTGACTATAGTTCGAGGGTAACTATATTATTTTCCCTCCTCGTTTACGTTACACTCTCTCTTTGAGCCAACCAACCGGGCGTTTCCTCGAATTGACTCGTCGGTTAGCATTGGTCGTCGCCCGACAACATCGAGAGACAGTGCGATTTTATGCTCGCCAGAGAGAGGGAGAGAAGGAGATGGACGGTGGGACGGGACTTGAAATAATTGCCGAAATGTGCTCGACTGGGAAAACGACCGTGTAATCTATCGAAATGATATTTGATCCGAAGACGCTGTTCAATTAAATGCCGACCAATGCCTCGACGACACTGAACCCCAATTTGCATGGTAATGAGTTTCGTACGAGGGTCGCACGAGCCACCAACGTCGACGAGCCAGTGGACTATAGTTGGAGCCTCGGCGAGCAGCTAGCTAGCCAGTGTTGTCGAAATTAATTAGTCGATGCGTTAATTGTCATAAACAGTTTTCATAGTCGCCCGGTATACATTAACATATATAAGGTTCGAGGACGTCGCCTCGACGAAACGGGCACTGGCCGGGCGCCTTCCCAGCAAAAACGTATTGGTTGACGGGTGTGAGAACGCATACGTAAACAAAGCCAAGGACGACATTAATATATGAAATAAATGACTTTATGGAGGGAGGGAAAAAACGCGGGACTCGTGGGCTAATAGAATGAGGAAAATGGCAAATTTGCATTTCGTCGCTTTTTTAATTAAAGTCTTTTGTTTCGCGTAATGGCTGAATCGAAAAATAATAAACCCATAAAAATTATGTTTCTCGTATTTCATAAATGCATTTGTACATTGTTGCATCTTTACTGTTTGAGAATTAGTAATATGTTACAAATACATGCAATGTTGTCTTTAGTAATGACAAATTTCATGATCGTCTATGTATACAAATTTGTAACTTTTATGTTTCATGAGTGATTGTAAGCAAATCGAGCATGTGCAGCACAGTCCGACTGTTGTTTACGATGATTTCTTGTACAAAGTGGCTATACACAGTATTGTGTAATCGGTATCGTATTTCTTGCTTTCGCAAATGGATATCATATCCCGGGCCAGGCCAGGCTTTTTGATTGTGGCCGCGCCGAGTCATCTTGACAAATAGAGTGAAAAAGCTCTTCAATTGAAAGCTAATTTCACTTCGATCAAAGAAGCTAGCCGGCTAGCTATATTAGCTAGCGATCTTGTATATAGTTTTTCGATTGAACATCGGCGAATGAGAAGTCATTCATTTATTATACGCAGACGTCCGTCGCCCATTGTCGACGCGTGTAGCAATTCAAATAAATCTAGTCGTCATTCGTTTACTGGCTAGGGCTGATATTTTGCTTTTCCATCGGGGTAACAGTTCGGCATCTCGATTGGTTTAATTTAATGAAGGCAATTTCCGCATCAATTAACCCAGGCGCCTCTTGTGGTGTAATGGATCCGACCAACCGTCGAAACCCCAAATGAGATTGGAATAATATCTCTCTCTCCCTCCCCCTCTCATGGCTCATGGACGACGGGATGTATGATGTTCGGTTGTTGGTGAGGCTCTCTAAAAACTAATTTTCGGTATAGGAAACCGTTTAATAGAGAGCCAGAGAAAGAAGATCGACGAAATTTCGTCCGTGACCGTCGAGGGATAAATTAAGAGATTTGTTATATCGCCGTTATAAAAAAAACTGAATGCTCTTTCCGCCAGCAGAAATCATAAACAAAATTGTGTTGTTATCTCGTAACGATTTGAGACCATGAGGCGCTCGCGATTTCGCGGTTGACAAGATAATTTGACGAAAATGTAATCGGCTGTTTATCCTTTTTGGTGGTGAAAATTGTTAGAGTAATACTAAATCGAATATCGTTCGAGATTACTGTAGAAATGAAATCGAGTCTCTGGATGGGATGCATTAAAAAATAAAATAAAAATACAAAAGTCAACTATAGTTAATGTTGTTAGCGGTTAACTATAGACAATTAGCGTATATAATTAACACAGTTTATTTCTTGAAAATTGATTCGCGCTGATAACTCGTTAACTCATTTCTCGTTTGGACACAAACCAGAAAGTTTCAAGTTTTAAATTAATTATTTTATAATTTCAACGGCAGGGCTTCAACCTGCGCGGCAAGCAGAGTTGCGGATTCTGTTTGTTACTTTTTGTTCGTAAAACTTATAATGATTGATCATGAAGAAACACGGGGCTTCTTCAGAAAAAATGAAATAAAAATTATTCTTCCGCCTTGTCATTTCTTCTTATGACAAGTTCTGTATGTGAAATTTGCTTAGTTTTTCAAAGTAAATTTTAAAAAAGTTCTTATTGCTGCATTGTGTGATATTCTCAGGTAATTAGATAGCTGAAAATTGACTTCCACGAATTCTTAAGCCAGATTAGACAAGCATGAGAAATAAGCTAGCCATCATCCAGCGCCATCTCAGCAAACACTTTCCGGTGGACATTGGTCTCTTAAGTTCCCTGCAATTGCACAATTTCCTCAATGTACATGCTTTTCTTTGGATGTTTAAGCTAGCTCGTTTTTCTACTGTAAGACTTTGGAGAATGTGGACGTGCACGTGTGCTCGGCAGTCAAATCTCATTATCACCATCTCGATTACAAACACTCGATTAGCAACTCAATTTTGGGTGCGGCTTATAAACGAGGGCGGCTTTATGTATGAGAGAGTAAATACTATTTTGAACTTTCGGCTCTCGTCATTCATTAAAAATTTTTTCTAGCCAATAAAAATGATTGGATAATTAACGATCAGTCAAACATTTTACTCCGGTAAATTAATCTCACCTATATTTAGTATAATTTTCAATTTTTAATGGCGCGTCAAACTTTTGAACTTTTTGTAAATTGAACAACGAACGAACATTTTCGCATCCTCGTTATTAAAATGTCGATTTCGATGAATTATAAACGTTTTTCTTTCATTGAATTAAAATTCCTTTTTAACTTCGTTCTCTAATTAGTCACTTATAAAAAAAATTTTTCATGCAATTGTTTTGTTTTTTTCATTGTCGATTCGAGTTAGCGAACGTTCTTCCATTTTTTTTTCTGTTCGAAACTAATTTGACGTTGATTTATTGTTAAAAATTGACTGAATAATATTTTACTTTCAGTGGGAGTTCAATTTGAATGTTAGATCTTTGAATTAAACGCTACAATGACGTGAAAGAAAAAAATTTTTAGAAAATCATAAAAATTTATGTTTCAAAAATATTTTAAGTGTAAGATTGAAGACGTATTTTTTGTTTGATAGCATATGTTTCGAGCGATAGTTCATTTTGTAAGTTATGATTTCATTTAGTGACAATTCATTGTTGGATGAGGAATGTTTTCCTTGATCTGCTTTTAGTTCAGCTTTTTGATTAGCTTGCTAATGCAGAAAGCAGGATTAAAAATGTTTTGAAATTTTCCTCTCGGTTGAATTTTTGACACGTATCACTCGTTAAAGCCAGATTAATATTTATTTTTGTTTCCGCTAATGGTTTTACATACTTATTTCATTAATGGCTAACGCCGTTGAAGTTATAGTAACAAAAGAATCTGGGGGATATAAAAACTAGGAAAAATTTACAAATGTCCGTTTCACCGAAATGTAATGATTTCGATTCGTGCCCGTTCTGGAGACTTTTCCTCGTTTTTAAAGTCCACGGATGCTAATTATAGTTGTCATTATCAGAAATAAGAATAAGTAAGTAAGAATTCAGATATGGAAATTAATGTACTCGACACTTTTTTGAATTATTAATAGTTTTCCTGGTCAGGGTAAAAGGACATCTTCTTCACGAAGTTGATTAAAATAGACTACAGTTTGGAAATTATTCATAATGTTTTTATTTATGATGTCACCATCTACATATTTTCAAGAGAAATTAAGAGACTATTCTTCTCTCGTCTCCAGAATTTTCACCATTCTATCTGGGGGTTGTTGTCATTGGGGTATTTTTAATTTTCATCGGTCCATAAACGTGTTTTCTCATATGTAATCAAGTGGTAGCTACTAGCAAAATATGACGACTTAAATTCAACTTAATTTACATCAGTAGGAGTCATGAAATCGACTTAACATGAGATTACTTTTTATCGTCCCGTGAAGTAAGAAATAACTCCTTAGCGTCACGATGTTTTCTTTTTAAACGGAAATCAAAAAAAATCCTCTAGCTAGTGCCGTTTAGAGTAAAATTCTGCAAGGTTTGTGACCGAAAATAGAAAATGAATGAATCTTGCTTTATTCTTCAAAAAAGTTCATCTAAATACTGCGGTTAACTTGAGAGAAGTAATAATGGCTTGTTCAGTGTTTTGCTCGTTTTGTTTCTATCCGGTAAAATGATTAAGTGCATAGTGTCGAACATGCGAGATAATTTTTTTGAAAATTTCCTCGGAAAATTAATTTCATAAATGCCACAAACTTTGTTCTTCATATTGGGTGGACAAGCGTTAAAATTTAAAAAAGAATATGGTATTTATCTGGTATCTATTTTTCATTCGAAATTTATTGTTGCTGACATCGAGACTCTCTGCGGGGGATTTCTCATATTTTCAGACAGATTTTGTTACTTAAAAATAAGATTAATTAGAAAAATATGATGATAAGTTGCAATTAATTATTATTGTTTCAACTATTATACAATTGAATTAATTGAATACGTACTATAATTAAGAAGTTAAGGCTTTTTGGCTGCATGATTTCCTGCTCGCCAAGCAAGAAATGAGTATTCATTAGCTCTCTATTTTAACTGGCGATTGACGTTCATTATTTTCGTCGAAAAAGTAATGTCGTACAGGCTACAACGTGTACAAATGTTAATTTATCCAGTGTACACATGAACGAAAAGCCGTCAGTTTTCGAGTTATGTAAGCACTTTTACATTCTAGGAATTCTTCAGGAATCACTAAAACCACAGATTTTTTTCATTAAATAAAACAAAATTTCGAATAGAAACCTCACGCAAAATAAACTCGCCAACTTCCTTTTAAGGAGAAATCCATATTTTGTGAAAAGGGGCCCGCAAACTTTCGCGGCGTGTCATATTTTTTGCTTAACTATTACTTTCGACAAACTATATCAAATGCCCCGAGGCAACGACTATAAAAGCGAATCGAATTAGTAAATCGTCATCGATGGGAGACTTGGTTAGTAGTATGAGTCTTCGCAATAGTAGATAGCTGTAGCTAGTACCTTGGGTAGCTAGTTGTAGCGGTTAGCTAGTAGCTAGCTAGCGATCGGTAGCTTTACCAGCTAAGATTAGGCGCGGGCCGGAAGCAATTTTTCACACTTTCTTTTCTAATATATACACGTTTGGTTGACGTTTCGTCGAAAATTTTCACGTACATCTATCGCCTTTTATGTTGTCGAAAACATTCGCAATTACATTTTTTTTATGTATAACAACAGATCGCTTGCCGCGTGTAAATGCAATATTAAGCTTTCAATCAAATTTGCGTCTCTCTTTTTTCAGAGATCCGTCGCAATTTTCGAAGCTCAACCATCTCGGCTTTAGTCGACGCAAAACTAGCGCACTCGGTTGATGATATACGGGCGAGCGGCTAGCTCGTTCCACTGAAAGCCGAGGAGGACGTTTCTCTCTCTTTTGTGTTACTCGTCGTCGGCCTTTATTAGAAATTCGATCTTTATCGTTCAACGACCAATTGGCTTTTCATTCTAGTAGTAGCCGGAATATTGTTTTTTTTTCTTGTTTCTCCCAACCGTTATCTCCGCACAGCAGCGCATCTCTCACGGCTGTTGCGCCGAACTGTCGGATTTACTTTGGTGATTTTTGCTGGATTTTTGACTCTATCGGAACTTTCGATATCGGATGGATAACTTTAACGTATCTTTGTCGCATCGCAACGCAACAGAGCCCCAAGACGCTTGGACGACCAACAAGACGCTCATCAAACGTCTGCTGTGGCACTACGTGCTGTACGCTACTTTAATTGGAGTGCTATTCAATTTCGTCTGTATCCGCAAGTTGACCAGATTGAAAGAGCGACAAAATCACCGTGTCCTGTTCAGCATCGCTTTAGCCAATTTAACAACGTTGATACTGATACTGATTCCTCACTTGGCCCATCTGATCGAGAATCACCAGGAAATTCTCTACACGACCGTCTACTGCAAAGTCTACACGTTCCTGTTGCACAGTCTGAGTTCGTTCGCCACTTGGTGTTGGCTACTTTTGGCGCTGTTGCGCTACATCGCCGTGCTGCACCCCTACACTCATTTCAAATTTCGCGACTACAACTTGTGGCGATTTATTATATTTCTATTGGCTTTTTGTTGTTGTTTCGAGTTTTGGACGTTGGTCATTATAACGAAGAACGCCGAACTTCCGTACTGCGACATTGACGCGACGCTGATAACGCAAGATCGGTTCGAAACGTTGAACATAGCCGAAGTGCTGATGAGCTACTTCATGCCGTTCCTGTTGATATTCAGCGTGGACGTGAGCGTGTTTTGTCGAATTTACCTGTGCTCCGACAAGACGGGTTTGCACAGGATCATAGCCACGCCCACCGGGGTAACGCAATCCGACTCGCACGGACACGGTATGGCCATGATAGTTCCGAAGTCGTACGCCAAGCGATTCACTCGCCGGAGGCATAGAACTTTCTTGCGTTTGATTTTGTTGACGACGCTGAACTTAGGACTGAATTTGCCTAATTGCATAGTCCGCCTGTTGGATACATTCGACCCAATCGGATCGTGGTTACCGGCGCCTTACAACGATATCGTGCAAAAGTTGACGTTTGCCTTAAGCTATACGCACTACGGACTCAGTTACGTGTATTGCCAAGTGTTGATCAATTCGGCGAAGCATCATCACAATTCGTCGTTCCGAGTTACGAAGAATCGCCGGTGTATGGCCAACTCGCTGGTCAACCTTACCGACCACGTTCGTTGATATTCAGATTCGGATTCGTGTACATTACGTACATGGTCATCGCAGTGATTTCGGGGAGATTCTTCATTTACCACAATTTGTCTTGCTTACACGCGCAAAGAATTCTCGTCTTTTTTATTTATTTCCATACGAAGGGTTTGGACCGAAAAAAAAAGTGAAACTTACGAGTTCGAATTATTTTTCAAAACCCCGAATTGGATTTTTCCTCGCGACGTGCGCTCGCTAATCCTTTGCGTCAATTCGGATTGCTTTAAGAAGAACAAGATTACATTCAGCTTCTTGTACCATATTACTGTCTTTTTATTGCTCTTGTTCTTTGTGCTAATATGACTCGACAGATGTTTTTGCTCTAATTATTTTTTTCACTACGAATTATAATAATGCTGAGGAAAAAAGTTCACTTTTTCATCAACACGCGGGATTATGTAAAGGCATTTTTTTATGGATTTATGTTGGTCGTGTAAATATTTTACAAGCATCTCAAGGAATGAGAGACATCAACACTCGACTTGCTAACAAACATGAAAAAAATCTATCAGAGAAATCAACTAAGTTATCAAATTTACAATCGTACACTTCGCTCTATGTACGTCTTGGCTAACGATCTAATTAGTTTTACAACATGGATCAAGTTATTATTTACTAGCAACACACGAGATTCTAAAATGAAATTAGCCCGTTGCGATACATACATCTTGAGAAATTTGCAATTTGAAAAACAAATATGTTAGCATGCTAGAAGGCCATAAAAATAAATGAAACATAGGGGAAGATTCATGTATCGATTATCGACAGACTTATTTATCTTTGAAGCAGGAATTTTGTTTTTTCTCGACTGTACTGCTCACTAGCCCAATTTGGATGAAGTGAACTAAAAAGGAATGAAATTTGTTTTTGCAACACTACCAATTTGAATTTTATTGGAAGACTCTAATTTGATTATTATGCAAAAAAATTTTCAGGAACAAAAAATCATGAAAGAGGAAGTAAAAATTAGTTTTTTCATGAGGTACCGGAAGTCTATCTGTGAATGTGTCATAATCCAGTGAATGTTTTTCCACGCATTTAATGTATCTAACTAGAGGGATAAACATGAATATAAAAGTTTATCAACCAATTTGAATACATTACGCCGGACTACAGTGTGAATTAGACTGAAGGCGTACGATCTTAATTGAATGAAATTGATTACCCCGAGGACCTTGTTACTCGTACATTTTACATTTGTTATGAGTGAACCTCGTGGAATTTGTTTTCGTCTCGGATCGAGTTAAAATTGGCACCATAAACTTCCGTTTTTGCTGCAAGACAGTTACTAAAAATATATACACTTCGCGTATAAATAATATTCTCCAGTGAAACATGAAATTGCATGGGTGCAGAGAAAAAAGATTCTATGGTGAAAAACATGAAAAAATGTTCAAGGTCTCATGTTTTTTTTGTATAGTCGACGGCATTTCGGGGCGCCAGATCATAGTTGAAGTTTTCATTTTCGAAAAACAGTGGCAGCAAAACGTCACTGACACAATGCATCTGGAACCCACTTTTAAGTGACCTATAAAAATTTCCCTATCTCCGTACAGTACTACAGTACTGTAAACTGTATGGTTTGCGCGTCCGCGCGAGAGAAGGGGAAAGTAAAGAATTGTCAATTTTCGATGCCCCGAGGCTCAACGTCGCAATGACATGAGATAATGAGACATAGTTGAAGATACAAATGCGTTCCGTAGACCCTTTCACCATATCGCGAAGACATTCAGTGCCGCTGTTGGGCGAATGAAGAACTGTACGACCGAGTGCCTTCGCGTATTTTGTGCCCCTCGAAGTTCGTTTACGCATGCATGTCTTAGCGAATTTGGGCCACTTTCATTTTCCGTAATTTCCGCTGCAGCGAAAATATAATTCTTCTGTAATCACGTATACGAACGACTGCCATCGAATTTCCATCGACGAAGAAGGATTTTACACCGCGAACCGTTGTTTTTGCGCCATTTAGCCGGTCATCGCTTTTTATATGTTGGGCAGAGAGTGCCGCAGCTGGTCTACAGTAGACCTGCTGGAGAACGCCAGGGAGGATGCTTACAAAATAGTCATTACAGTTGCCACCACCTTCGGGGCGCTGTGTCTCCTTACGCTATGCGTTACTGTGCCATCATTGTTCAGCGATGTTAGATCGATGAGAAGTTTCGCCGATACTGATTTAAGGTTTTGTGACGTAAGTTACCTGAAGAAGTACAGATAGTGGAGATTTTATTTAAAAACATATCCTTGCATTTCGCGATTAGGGAGCCACAAATGAAATTAAAACAGAAATTGACCAAACAACAATATACCTCAGGTCGAAAGGTGCTAACAGAACACGAAGGACGGAAGGAGGCGATGGAGGCGGTGGTGGAGGCAACTACGGACCGGCAGTGCTACCTGCCAATAACAATATGTTCCAAGAATGTCCCGGTACTTCCATTAAAAACCAAGTATTCCACATGCCCGCTTTATTCTGGTCAATGTTTCAGCATGTTGCAAACCCGGTCCCATAGGACCTCCAGGCGATCCCGGAGTCCCCGGACTGCCTGGTGCTGGTGGTCCCAATGGAGCCGATGGTAGACCTGGAGCAACGCCAAATGCTTCTTGCATTCCCGAACGAGTGTTCGAACCACCACCATGCTTGCCATGCCCGCAAGGTCCGAGAGGCGTAGCCGGACATCCTGGATTTCCGGGTGAACCCGGCGATGTTGGAATTTCTGGAAGACCAGGTATAGTACTAGCGTGCAGTACACTGGTGCTGAAAATGGTTAACTCCCATTTTTTAGGATTGGATGGACCTGGAGGTCAACCAGGCAGCGCTGGTCCACCAGGACCAGACGGACCACCCGGCCCAGCCGGACCCATCGGCGACAAAGGAGCCACGCCTGAAGCGAAACTCGTGCCCGGAACACCCGGCGATTCGGGCGATCCTGGTAACTGGGGTCCGCCCGGACACCCAGGTCAGCAAGGAGACGACGGTCAACCGGGACTTCCTGGAGAGAAAGGCTACTCTGGAGGAATGGGTCCAGTCGGCGATTCCGGACCACCAGGCTCGGCCGGTCCTCAAGGAGAAGCCGGACCGCCGGGTACTCAAGGAACGTGCGCGTGCCAAGACACCGAAGTGGTCGTCGAAGATTACCGAGGACTGTCACCGGCGCCCGATCTCGGTTACAAGCCGCCGCCGCAGCCGCCTCCCGCTCCGTACCAACCTCCACCGGCGAGCGGTTACGGCGTTCCGGCTCCATCGTATCCCGCGCCTGCAGCAGGCGGTTACGGCGTACCATCGAACAATAATCCGAACCCCAGACCGGGTCCGGGTCCGGGTCCGGGTCCGAGTCCGGGAGCGGGAGGAAAAGGCAAGGGCAAGGGCAAAGGCGGCGGAGGCGGCGCCTTCAACCTGGACAGCTTCGACAGTTTCAACAGCTTCGACGACACGAATATCGACAACTTTCAGCAGGTTCAACGCGACTTACCTCAACCGGCCCAGGTTCGCCAACAGAGTCTAACTTTGAAATTGCCGCCCACAACTCGCCCGCCCCTGCACGAATCTGAAGCTGGCGCGACGATCAAGGACGTCAAAGTGCTGCCCGAAGTAGTCGTCGAGTTGACCAATAAAGATCAAGATGTAGTCGTCGTACAAACAGTTAACTCGTCGGCAAGTACAACTCAAGCGTCGCCGACGAAAAAAACCGATTCGCTCGCCGATGGTTACTATAAATACGGTAGAAATTGATAAGCGAGACGAAATGGTTTTATACCGAAATCTGGGTTGTATAAACAACATTCCTACAGTTTTTTTTAACACATTCCTATGCCAGTCAGTGAATTTTTTTGTTTCCTGATAAATATATATTTATAAAATGCGATTTTTCTTTCTTTTGTTAAAATTTTTATAGGTTTTCCATGTTTCTTGTAATAAAAAGACATTTTTTGGTTGTTGAATATGCGATAAACGAGCAAAAACTGAATACAAGTCGAATCCGGTTTGGATAACAGAATATGAATAAATATATAAATTTGAATAACTGGGTCAGACGAAGTAATATAGGTCACGAAGATTGCGATGTAAATAAATATAATAAGGTTGCATTATACTTTGTATGAAAAGCAAAAATCTTTTCGATTTCACACTTGATTTGTCTGACTTGCGCTGTCCAAGTTGTAGCTGAACTATAGATTTATAAATCAGCCGTGATGGCTCGCTCGTTGATTTGTGTGTTTGCAAAATTGAAGAATGTGAAACCAACAAAATTGATGTTTCGGTTGTTCTATAAATAATGCCACGATCAACATAAAGTAGTTGCATGCAGTAAAAGATAGCAGCTTGCAAAAACCAGTAAAATCAAAGTTACAGACTCAATTTTTGTTCAGGTTATGTAGTTGGTGTTGTTCAGTGACGTGTTGTTCAGGAATTATAGTTGTCCAGTAGTTACAGCTTTTCAATTACGGTTGTCTGTGCTATAGTTATGCAGGCACTAGAGTTGTTCAGTGATTATAGCTGGTAAATCAGACCAGCATTTTGGTTCAATTTCTTGCTTTCTACCATTTCTCTTTGCGCAAAGTTGAATAAAGATTTTGGTAAATTATTTTAATACTTTTCAGTTCCTAACATCCAGATCAATTAATTTATGAGATCAAAACCGAATAAAAATCTGTTAAAAAACTTTTTTCATTGTTGTGAAAAGTAATACTAACAATAAATGATAACATGAACATAAAAACACAAAAAAGTAATGACTAAAATGAAAATCGTTCTATTATAAAAGCAAACTTATCGTCAAATAAGATGTAGGCAGTGACGTTACTGTCGAGCGTAACTGTAAAACGATTTACAAACACACCGGTTAACATAAAAATAGTACTCACCAAGAACAAAAAAATGAACAAACAAAATCGAAAAAAACACATCTTAATCGCTGTCGTTAGCGTTGAATCCAGTTTTACCTTCGCGATACCCGTCGACCTTGGCGCGCCTAGGGTCGCCCGTTTGGGCTTTGACATCAGCGATCATAATTTCCCGAACCCATCTGTCGCCGTTATTCGTACTGGCGTCGCATATGTTGACGAGCAACTGGTCCTGATCCTAAAAATTATAAGAATATTTTTTAGCTCGTTAAATCGTTGGAAAAACAAATTTTCGTGCTTACTTTTTTGTTGTTCAAAACTGCGATCAAGTTGACTGATCTTGTTAGCTTGTCGAAATACTTTGTGCTCTCCGCCGACCACCGCTGTACGTCGCCGGCGACACGTCGAACAATCGTGCTTCGGTGGCCATCGCCGGCTGTTTGGCGAACCGTTCGGCCAGCAAGAATAAATCGGTGACGTCTTGCGCGCGACCGTGATCGACAAATTTCGCCTGAAAAACAAAATTCGTGCTGCGGCCAGCGCAACTGTAGGACAGTTTTCGTACCGAGGCGATAAGCGGCGTTCGTTGAAACATAAACTGAACTCGAACGAAGTTGTTTTGAATGCTGACGACGCAAGCAAAATCTTCGGCTAGCCAACTCGCCGGCGGTCTATAGCGATGACCATTGGCCTTGCAGAAAGTGCTAAAAACGTGAACAAAAGTTAATCAAACCTGAAGATCATATGTGACTACAGTTCACTGGCGACTACAGTTTAAACGCGACTATAGTTCAAAAGTTCATCAACAACTATCATTCTTACGTCATATCCCTTTCCAACGCCGAGCACGACTCGTCCAAATTCTCCGAATCCGAATGAACGCGACCGTGAAACGAATCCGGATTGACAATGTTGGTCACTGATACCTTAAAAGAAAACAAAAATTTCTCTCAAATCAAAACGGATAAGGGTTGAAAAAGAAACTTATACTGGTACTCTTGCGTGACTGAGCAATTTGTTCGCTCTCGACTTTTTCAACGTTGTCGTTATCTTTGTACTCGAAACGTTGGCCGACGATGTCCGCGGGCAAGTTGGATTCATCCCCGAAGGAATCCTGAAAGCAAACAGAAACAAACACAAAATCTGTTTTTCGAATCGAAATCTGAGCCATTTTCTCTTACTTTCGCGATGTATCGGTACATCGGCGGCGTCGTGTCGCGATCGATTTCTTTCGCTTTTTCGATTCACGGCGGCAACGGGTCCAAAAAATCGTCGACCATCGAAGGTAATTCATGAGTTCCTCTTTCTCGATTCCGGTATCGAACAAAAATACATGGAAATTAGGAGCTAGTCAAAGAAGAGTAAACTATAGTTGTCAACAAAGAGTCAACTATAGAAGTCCGTCAACAAAGCTATTGTCCAACTATAGTGATCAACAGCAGTCCAACTATAGAAATTATAGTTACATAGACATTTGCACATTAACGTCCAGCGATTACTAGAAGACTAACTGTAGAAGCCAATATATAAGACGCCCTACAATCAACTACAAACATCCAGTTTTACTGTAGAAGTCAACGATGGAAGACTAAACATAATTAAGTCCATAGACTACAGTGGTTCAACTATTGTCTACTTCAAAAATCCAATTATATTCAACTGGAGAAGGTTAACTGTGAAACTATAGTTGAAAAACTTTAGAACTATGGACAGTTGAACGACTAGAGACTACAGTTTTTCAGCATTTACATTACCTTGACTGAATCATCTCTGGATCCGTTGTCGACGATTACGGGCGTTCCCAGCGCGTGGGCCGTTGAATTTTCTCGTTGAACATACACGTTAGCCCGACGCAAGCCATTTCTTTGGACATCGTATATTGTTTGCTAGTTATCGTGTGCAGGTCGGTCGTACAACTCTCTTGAAATAACAAAATTTTGTTCAAAAATTAATTGGAAAAAGCAAAAACGAAATTCTTCCTCACCTGGCGTGTTCTTTTTTTGTTTTTCCATTCGTCGTTGTTTTCCAATTTTAAAGCGAACCGTATACAATCATTATTATTTTAGAAACAAAAACAAAAAAAAAAAAATTTTACGTTTTTTAAATAATTCTAAAAGTATTACCGGCAAGAATTTTAATCTGTATAAATCGACGACCTATTTTTCGGTGACGAATATATCCTCAACTAAAAAAGCAAATAATAACTTTAAAACCGAAAATGTGCAACTTTTCGGTCGATATTTTGTAATTTTGGAATTTACCATGTTTCGACTGCTTTTGCTTGTCCTTTTAGCGCGAATCAAAGGAAAAAACGAGAAAAACTCTCGAAGTCGACCTAAAGTTAACTTTCCGAGCAATTCGCGCAAGCTTGCGTTTTTTGGTTTTGGTTGTTGGTTTTTTGGTTTTTTGGTTTCTATGCAAATTTATAGCAATTTGGACGTCAACAACATTTACTTAGGTATCCAGAGAATTGTTTATTGAAATTTTAAAAATTTTGAAGTAAAAAGTCCCTGAAAATTTATTTGAGCTTTTGATTCGAAGTTTTTCAGTTCGCAATAGTTTTTCACTCGGTTCGTTAAAATGGAAACATATTTTCTCACGGAAACTTCATTCAATAAATTATTGAAAGAAAAAATGTTTTTTCGCGATTTTCTCGCCATTCACGCTCGCTCCGCCTATGTTTGAGGTGTATAGAGGAACTATAGAGGGAGTAGTCCATGTTTCGAATGTCGATTGATTCGGCGAAAAAAAGTTGTTTTTTCTCAGAAAAAAGTAGAGTTCGAAATTTGCGCTCGAAAACTTTCGAGTGCAAAACATTTTACAATACGCATGATTTGATTTACTATGAAGGGCATTAATGATGGCTGCTTTCGGGCCACTTCCACCGAGGACTATAGTTCGTCGGCTAGCTAGCTAGCTAGACCAACTATGCATCAGCTACGGCGTCGTTGACTAATCCTCGGTAGTTGACGAGCAAGTACCTAGTAACTGTTTAGTGTTGTCGAAACGAGAATTGGACGCTTGTCACGACACTTGACGATGCTAATTTTCCACTAGCCAACAACACACGATGCTTATTGGACGATGCGGAATTAAATTTCGACCTCTCATCATCTGCTTAATGAATGTATAGCGTGTTGCTATTTATTGGAGCCGTTTGCTAATTGTATTGTAAAACTATTGTCCAAACAAGCTAGTGACCGTTATTTCAAGAAAGTGCTCGCTAGGCGTTGTCCAGCGCCGATTTTTTTTTACGGTGATTTCGAGATTTATTATGCATTTTTGCAAACGTTACCTCGCCTGTCTATATAATATTCATGGAATACTTCTTTGCGTTAATTAGACTTGGTCGAAATATTGTCAACGTATTTATGAATCGACTATACGAAATCCACAGCGATGTGTCTTCGTCCACGTCCTTGTCTAGTTATTATTTTATGCATTTCGGATTTGTGTTTTTTTTATATTAATATAAAGTACACAGACCGCACGCCGAGTGCTAACCACCAGGTAGCTAGCTAATACTACAATGTGTGCTTAAATGCTATATATCTAGCTGGCAACTATAATGCTAACTTGCTATTAATTCCACTAACACCGACGGCGACGTTGGAAGTTTTTTTTCTTCCTCAACCTACCGATCATTATTAAAACCTACTCTCGGTAGTAGGGCCGAGGCCTGGATCGGTGCGCCGTTCACTTTTCCCTTCCCTCCTCATCTCGTTATTAACTACGGTAAACGCTCGGCAATCATCAATCTTGGTCAAGAAATTTGCTTTTTTCCGCCTCTTTCGAGCAATAATTATATTCATAATAGCTGTTTCCATTTTTGGATCGATTTTAAAATTTCGGCGACATTTATTGTCGCAAGCAAGCAAGCGCCGAAGATCGACCGACTATGTAAATGTTTGCGTAAGACATTTCATGTCGCATCAACACGGCGGGTTTGGCGAATTAGCACTGACGTTGATATTATCAAATTTTATATGATAGCGTGAAATATTAAATATCCGGGTTTCGTTGGCCTGTTTCAACTGTATCTTCGCTTCAACTACACTCGACTACAATTGGCGGATTTCGTCAACTACGGTTGGTCAGATTTGCCGGATTATCGACTGGCTTGTACAGGGTTTTCGTCTATGTATGCAATTTTTTCGTCACGGCTCGCGCGCTTCCAATTTAAATTTGCATTTCTTTCCTTGGAACTATCGAGCGATCTCTAATTAAAAGAGCGATCGAAAAAAATTGCTTTGCGGTTCACGATCTTGAGGGACGAGGTCGGGAGGATCGTCGTCACTCGTTCGTCGAAGTCGAAGACGAAAAATACTTCATTATGAATATTTGGCTACCGAAACTTTGCTCGGCGACAATCAAGACATGCCTTTTCGCGATATTCATTTTCGGTCGGAGGACTTTTTGCGAAAGCCCGACAGTGCCCAGAGATATTATCGAAATTGTAAAAAACGAAACCAACTACGATCGTCACGCGTTGCCTAATCAGAATCAAAGTAAGTTACATTGTCTTACTGTAGCCGGGGTCGTATACTGTAGCTTGTGTTTACAGCATTCAGTCACCTGATGAATCATTCTCTCGTTATTTTTTTCCCCTCTCTTTCTCCAAGCACTCGAGACTTTTAATAACGTACTTCGAAATTACTCGTTCCAGACCAACATTTGGTCTTGGAAACTTGGTTTAGTTGCGAAAATTGCAATCGGTCATTGTCTCGCGCGGAATAGCAACGAAGAAAAAGAAATAACATTTTGTGCAGATGAAGAGATAAAAGGTTAAACATGTGCGAGAGACCGACAAGTTTTTACAGCCGGTAGTTCTAAGTTGGAGGAATTTGATTAATAGCCAGCGACTGTCGGTTGTAATTCGTTGAAAAAAGTTTGTTTTCGCTACAAAAACGCATTCCACCTTTTTGTTGCGATAAAGCAAAAAAAGAGACCAATTAAGAAACACAAACAGACAAACATTGTAAATCATCCTAAACTTAGCCCGTGCACTTAATTTAGAGCTTGTCATTCAGAGTGAAAGATTCGCGCAAGCGCATAACAAGCGCTCGCTAGCGCCTTTCCGAGCCTTCTCTAAAATCAGGTCAAATTTGGTCCGCTTTACTTCGTCGCTACTAATGACTAGTCACTGAAATATAATTTTTCTAGGTTTTTATTTTTAGTTTTATATTTGCTCTCGATATCGCATTACTACAGTTAATTTTTTGCTTGCCAGATTTTCCAACAAAGGTGACAATTTCTATGTACATCGAAGGTTTATCTTCCTTTCAAGCTTCGACAATGGTAAGCTTATTTTCTCGATTTAAAATTGCCAATATATTTTACTATTATATGTCCACATTGTATCAATGTTATGTACCTAGGTACAATTTAGAAACCATACGTATGAAGCGTAAAAATTTTTTCCTTTTCCACTTTTACCGCTCTGCGCGTTATTAGTTGATCCACTCAATAGCCAATTTAAACATGGGCAAAAAATTTTTACGCAATAAATATATAGTTTTGTGCGTTTTCTATTGTCAAATTCCCGAAAAGTCCGTTTCACGGCCATTTAACAAATCAAAACAAGCTAAAAATTGATTTGAAATTTTGCCATAGTTCTTTAGTAGGAGTCATAACCGCTTCTAAGGATCGCAGTGTACTAACATAGCCCCAAATCAAACATCACCCTTAATTGATATGGGAGAGTGGGAAGTGTCAGAGATTTGATATTTGCGGCTATGTTAATACACTGCGGCATTTATAGGCAGTTATGACTACTATTTTTGAAACTTATAATGAGCTTCGAAATGAAATTTATGAAAGCGCTCGAAATTCGACTTGAAAAACAAATTTTTGGTCGCATTGAACTGCTAAATGACTGCGAAACGGCTTACAACCCGTTTTCCTTTCGTGTCATCTTTTGACCACTATAGGAGCAATGCACCGAAGGAGTAGGCACATCGGTGGTACTAGAAAATACAAAACTTTCATCGTACTCTTGCCGCAGAGTCTCGCAGTCAGATGAAGCCACGGCCATGGTTTGTCTCCTCATAATGTTCTACATATGTATAATCATACTGTACTACCCATGAGTCCATGCATGTGCAGTGGTTGACCAAACAGAAAGTAACACCAGAAAGTACAGTAGCCATCTTACCGTAATTGAGCCGTGTATGAGCCGTGGGATATTATTGAGCCGCTGAACCAGAGTTGAACCTTCGGACTGCACTTGAGCTAACGAGTCACTGTTGAGCCACTCGTCCACAGGATATCCTGTGATCTATAGTTGAGCATCAACCTGGGTAGCACAGCATGTTTATATATGATTTTTTGAATTTTTCAAAACTGTAACCGTCCTTTTTTTGTGGTTTCTCACTTATTAATTTTGGTTTAGAGTTTACTAAGTGTAAATGCATAAATTAATATATTCATTCATATTGCTATGCAAATTCAACAAACCGTGGCTGGCTTTATCTCGCATGGCCGTTTAGACTGTTTAGACAAAGCACAATGTAGAATTTATTTGATTTTCATGCATACAGTAGTGTTCTCTCATACTGTAGACGTTCACGTTGTAGACGGTCATTTATTCTGCTTGCATTGCAGGATTTTCACGTGGATATTTATTTTCAAGAACGATGGCTCGATCCACGATTATCCCATAACAACACGCAGAAAATTTTGATAAAAGATGTGAAAATATTCGAAATGCTTTGGCACCCCGATTTATACTTCGCCAACGCACGATCTAGCGATTTCCACTACGTTACGGCGCCAAATTTTTTCCTTTGGGTTTGGCCAAACGGAACAGTCTATTATGACACAAGGTAAGACGAGATTCGTGATGATAACAAAACAGACGCACTTTGTTTCCGTCTTGGACAAATTTCAAGCTGTCGTTATCAAATTTTAGTGATAAAACTGTTGTCGAAAGGGATTTGTGTTTTCAATAAAAATGCTCTAAAATAACAAACATGAGCAAAAAACGTTACTTGCTAAAATTAATAATGAGGCTCGCGAAATGATTATCCCGTCATGTGGCCCATTCTTAGCCGCGAGAGATTTTCATATCACACTGATTTAATTTTTGACTTTTATTTTTTATGAGCTGGATTTGAATTTCAGGATATCGCTTACAGTAATGTGCATGATGAACTTATTCAAATATCCATTGGACACTCAAACGTGCGACATTAGGATACTCAGCTGTAAGCTATAGTTGAATGCCGTAAGAACAAAAAGGAACAGAAATATTTTTTAAGATGCTTACGACGAAGAACAATTGACGATCAATTGGATTGAAGGAAATGAAGCCATACAACAAAATGATATCAAGCTTGCCGATATGGAGCTTGAAACAATTACCACTGGTGTCTGCGACGGAATTTATGCAATTGGTATTACTTGACTAAAGTTGTTCATTGACTGTAGTTGGTCAGGATTTACTTGTTCAGTGACCGTAGTTGATCGGTGACAATAGTTGTATGGTCTTGTTATGTTTCAAGGAAATTGGAGCTGTGTAACCGCTCGATTCGTCGTTAAACGAGAAATCATGCATCACATATTGCAAAGTTACATACCCACCGCCTTAATCGTCACAATATCATGGTTCTCGTTTTGGTTGGACGTTGACTCAGTGCCTGGCAGAGTTTCATTGTGCATAACGACTTTGCTTACATTAGCTACTCAAGCGTCTGCAGCTCGACTAGCTTTGCCTCAGGTATTATAGTTGTCTCTGTCACTCACTGTCTAAAACCAACTTGATGCAAAATTGTGGTGAATAGATTGCACAAACTGATAAATATCTTGCCTGTGGTGATAAGACATGCAAATTTTCCGTAAGCATTGCTAAAATGGGCAAATTACGTCTGCTTTTGGGAATAATTAGAAAATTGCCAGTTTCACTGTCTTGTAATGCGAATTTGCTCGTTGCGCTTCATGAAATGACTCTCAATGTGTTAAACCTGCTGCCAGATGTTCCTGCGGGCTCCGTCACCGCTGTCTGTTGCAACGATTTGCTGGTTTCAGTCTATTTTGAACAAATATTTTGTTTTTCATATCAGGTTTCGTACATAAAAGCCATAGACGTTTGGATGGGCACGTGTCTGGCGTTCGTTTTCGGTGTCATGATTGAATTTACATTGGTGAACTATTGGAGCCGGAGAAAACCGTCGTTTAAAAAACTAATAAGCATTCACGGAAAACAAAGTTCCAAGGATATTTTACAGCGAACAGTGAAACGTCGAGTAAGAAACGTAAGCGAGATATTTTTTATTTCCAACTGTAGCGAATTAGCTCGTCTATAGTTCGACTATAGTTCCGCTAAACCGATAAGAATTGTTTCTTCTAATTCGTCGATGAATTTACTCATCCGTTAACTAAGTTAAAACGACTTTGATACATCAAACGTCGACTTGAATTTTGTTCCAGTTGAACGGTTTGTTGCCCGAAACGTTGCTCGATAACGCCCATTCCGATTCCGAATTGCAAATGACATCCGACGGACAAGTTCCTTATTTGAGGCCCAACAACCGATGGGAAGAAGTAAACTCCAAAGTACACTTTCATTCGGGTCTACTTTTTTTTCATGCACTATAGTTGTTACAATATGTCCAACTATAGTTCCTAAGATTGTGTCAACTATTGTTCTGATTGGTGACCACTTTCAGAAGGATGACGAACGTCGGATGGATCGGATGAGGATGATATTCAGGCAGAAAAATCGAAAGACGGCCACAGCCATCGATAGGAAATGTCGAGTTTTATTTCCGTTAGCGTTTTTAATATTTAATTTAATATATTGGCCGTATTATATGTATTTCGTACCTTGATTTTTGTTTGGGTAGGTTGATTGAGGACAAAAAAAGCATACAGCTTTTTGTATGTACATATTTATGTATCTATTATAGATCGATTTAATTCCGGATATTATTTGTGTACATATATAATTCAAAATTGCCAATGCATCCGTCTTGCAATGAAATTGCACAAATTCTACTCAGTGATTTGAAAATTAAAAAAAACAACAATGAATGTCTTTAGCCATAAAAATTCAAATTTGTCCTTGGGAATGTGCAATAGAAGACTGTCCAATTGAAACAAGAAAAAACATATGTGGTAATCATTGAAAATCTAAGTATGGCACAGACATCCTGACTAACCGCATGCTCGAAAAGCATTAAGTGTATACGTATTGTAAATCTCATTACTGTGCATTAATTCCAGCAACAGTTGCGAAAGTAAATTTGCAATGTACTATCGTATTGCACCTAAATATGCTTAACATAAGTCCAGTTGATGTGTAGGCGGAATGAAAAACGGATTGTGAGTTCCGGTTTACTCGTCAGAAAGTCATTCGTTCATTTATTGAGTACAAACTTTCGTTTTAAGTACACAAAAGTGGTACATAAAAAGCAACAAAGTACTGTCAAAATATTCCTTTAAATATTTGGTTTGGTTTGGTTCGGCAAAGGGTGAGTCACAACTCGATGGGTACCAGTGAAAAGGAGATAACTGCAAAAAATCACAAAATGAGTTAACTGTTGTACCACATAAATAGCACTTAAATCTACGTTCTGGCGAAAGGAGACAACTGGGGAATGGATATTCATTGAGTAATGCATGTTTCAATTTTGAAGGTTGCTATAGCCAGGGCGACGACTCAAAACTTTGACATCAATTTTCTCGAAACGCACTTTTTGCAGTTAACTCCTTTTCATTGGTACCCATCGAATTATGACTGTTCAGTTTATGATTTGGATGTTCAGGCTTAAATACCAGGAGGCGTATGGTATACTGGCATGTTCGGATTCCACCGTGTACGGTGTGCTACTGTGTTTTTGTCAGTCAAAAACCAGTCTTTTGTGCCATTGTGAAAGTCAAAGAATTCCATTCCGATAACTACATAGTATAACTACAACGTTTTCTTTATCCTCGAATTCGATTAAAGCAAAATTTAAAAAAATACGGCTGCGCTTGATCGTCGATGGATGGTCCAAGATAGTCTTTTATTGAAGGCATTTCTCATTCCACTCGTTCCATTGCAAACTAATGTTTATTCACAATTGCAAACTCAATAAGATTACCGTAAGATTGATTTGCATGTACTGCGAAGGTTACACGTCAAAACATCGCGGGGTCAAAACATCGCGAAACCAAACAAAGAATCATTTTGGGTATAAATAGGGAGTCATATTCTTGAATATTCAGTCTAATCAAAAGCCTCTGAAATACTGTATTGAACATTTCATAATTTAAACAATGCCTTTACAGTATTGCATTGGACAAAAAGGTAAAAAATTGCTGCAAAAAGATGGTTGTCTGTACGTTAAAGAAAAAGATGGAGCCAGTGGTACGATAATATGGAAATGTTCTCGTTATTTTAGTAATAAGTGTCCAGCTAGATTACGTACGTTAGGTGATGAAATTGTATTTGCTTTGCATGAGCACAACCATGCAGGCGATGCTGCATTCGTTCACATCAAGAATGTTGTTGCAGATTTAAAAGAAAGTGCTGCTAGCTCTCAAGAAACAACAACGCAGGTTGTAACTCAAAGTTTAGAAAACGTAGAAGCAGCTGTAAGCGGTCGGTTGCCTGCAATTAGATGTTTGAAAAGAAGCGTTCAGCGACAGCGAGTGCATGTAAATGCTGTTCCGCCGCAGCCGCAGACACTAGAGGAGCTTAATATTCCAGACGAGTTCAGAGTTACTTTAAACGGTTCAAACTTTCTTTTATATGATAGCGATGATGGTCCAAATAGAATTTTAATTTTTTCAACTGAGCGTAATTTGCAAATTTTACAAGAAAGTTCTGATTGGTTGACTGACGGCACATTCAAAACTGTTCCTGCTCTGTTTACTCAACTATATACTAGTCATTCTACGAAATTTAATGGTTCAATCCCATTGGTTTTTGCGCTTTTACCGTACAAAAGTCAAAACGTGTACGAAAAATGTTTTACAGCTTTGAAAACATTGAAGGACGATCTTAATCCGGTAAGCATTAAAACAGATTATGAAATGGCGGCTATTAATAGCTTTAAAACTTGCTTTCCTGCTGCTGAACAGAAAGGTTGTTTTTTTATTTCGCGCAAAGTTTATACAGAAAAATGCAGGCTGAAGGCTTGCAGCGTCGTTATGTGACTGATCCTGAATTTAGCTTGCAGTTAAGAATGCTAGCAGCATTAGCGATGGTACCGCAAGATGAAGTAGTTTGAGCGTTTGAAACATTAAGCAATATTTTACCAGCAGAAGCGCAAGGAGTTATAGATTATTTTGAAGACACCTGGATTGGGCGTCCAGGTAGACGTGGCCGAAGAAGAGCTCCTTCTTTTCCAATATCTCTTTGGAATTGTAATGATGCTGCGGTAAGTGAATTATCCAAAACAAATAATGCAGTTGAGGACTGGCACCGAGCTTTTATGGAAGTTGTTGGAGCACACCACCCTACTATTTTTAAGTTTATTAAAGCATTACAGCAAGAACAAAATGTAAACAGAGCTAAGTTGGAACAGTATAATGCTGGCTTATCTCTGCCACATAGTCGCTTACAGTACAGAAAATGCGCAGTTAGGATTGCAAAAATTGCAAATGATTTTCAAAATTGGGATATTTTAAATTATTTAAAAGGTTTGGCGCATAATTTCAACTTCTAATTTCTCTTTTTAGGTTTTTCTTGTACATATGTACAGTATATGTATTGTAGTGCCGCTGTAGTTGAGTTGTAGTTGGAATCAAGCGGAAAGTGAATTTATTGAATCGAATCGAAAACAAATTGAGCTTACAAATTTTTATGTATCAACAACAAATGATAAAACTCGAAGAACTTTTACAAACGTTGGAGCAAACGACTTACAATCGAATGAGCAAATTGAACTGCCACAAACATTTGAGAACTGTAGTTATAAAGGATAGAAATTCTGATTAAGAGAAAAGGAAAATGCTGATTCAGAGAAGTAGCAACGAGTTGCAAGTTAACAAGCAATTGGTACCTGAGCTACGACGAGGAGGGGTTTTGGTTGGAATGTAAACTAACAAGGGAACATACCCATTGGAAGCGCGCCGATTTTTGTCAAACCTGATTGAACTTGTAGAGGACCATCTACTGAGTACGAAATACCCCCATAGTTGCGGTGCATATTCAACCGG